>CAEFZY010044075.1:0-36336 GCA_903066815.1 Brachyrhaphis roseni
AAGCTCGACGTCATTCAGAGGTAATATATTAACTTGACATTAACAAAGACACAGCGGGACGGATCATCCGGGAAATGATGGACTAAAACTAACTGGATGTCAGACAAATTCTGGGATTTATTATGAGTCTCTGCTCATTTCCAGGCCCAAATGAGCAACTTCACGTTCAAAAACGAGCCCAAAAAGGCGCAACCCGCGACTCATTAAATTTGGAAGCGACTTAAAAAAAAAAAAAAAAGAAAGGAAAAAAAAAACCCAAATCCTCTTATAATAATCGGACTTGGCGACAGAAACTCAAAATAGTTCCTGTTTTTTCACTAACAAAACGCGCATCTCCCTCCATTGTTTACATTTCTGTCGCATAGAGACGTCGGTCGCTGGACAAGAGGCGTAGAGGAAATACAATTAAATAAAAGAAGGTAGTAACGCAAAGTGATTTTGATAAGTAACTTTAATCTGATTACTGGAATTTGAAATAGAAACGCGTTAGATTACTCGTTACTGAAAGAAGTGGTCCGACAACACTGCTGTTTATTTAAGGATTTACAGGTTAAAATGTCGTTTCTTCTAGACTGTTAAGTTCCACACAGTAAAGAAAAACAACACAGGAAATCCGTATAAAATTATGAGCTTTCAAAATAAAGCTTACAATTTCATTGCACAAAACACACGTAGAATTTAAAATGACCACAAACGACAGCTTACATTTCTATCTGAGTGAAACTCGTGTATGAGGCTTTTTTTCTTTGCTATTTTTACATGGGTTAAATCTGAACCAAGAGTAAACACTTTTATTTTGAAAGCACAGACAGAAAACGACGTAACCGTCGGATTCCAACCGGGCTAGCTTGACAGCCACGTCACCTCCTCTTCCCAGCTTGCCTCTGGAACCATCATTGCTCTCATGACAGAAGTCTGTTCGGGAAATTGCGGACATTTTCATCTATTTACACACGCACATTTCAGACAAGCGGCCAACAGAGCCGTCTAACTCAACTGCGAAGCTGCTAGCTTGTTTGTTCCTCTCTTAATCTGCTTCCGAGCTTATTTTCCCTTTGTGGGTCAACAACTCAGGAGTCAGTGTTGTGGGAGTTTGAAGGCCTGTGAGGACTTTAGGTGGAACAGCATGAACGTCTTTCGGCTGGCAGGTGACGTGTCCCATTTGGTGGCTATTCTCATCCTGTTGATGAAGATATGGAGGTCCAAATCTTGTGCTGGTGAGCTACCTCAGAAATAACTGATTTCCTGCTGTACGGAGTCACTGTATGTATGTGTGTGTGTCTGTGTGTGTGTTTGCAGTGTAAAATGCTTCATTTCCTCATGGTTTGCATGCTCACCATTAAAACCTTTTGTAGTCATTAAAAATACTTATTTTATGGTTGCAGTTTGCACGGTTATGTTTGCAGTTACGTTTACTTGTATGTGTGTAAAGGCGACGTGGCAGTGTCAACAAACCACAGCGCTCCGCCTACTTCATCACGCTGGGGTTATCATTAAACCCAATTACTGCTTCTGTTAATGCTAATAATTAGCATGAAGGTGCTATTATCCAGTGCTGCTCCTAATCAAGCTTCCTCTGTCTCCTAGGCATCTCTGGGAAGTCTCAGGTGCTGTTTGCATTTGTTTTTACCACCAGGTACCTTGACCTGTTCACAGTCTACATTTCAGCCTACAACACAGTCATGAAGGTATGTTGGAGAACTCACACTGATTAATGGGCTTTCTTCCAAAGATTAGGTGTGGGGGAAAAAAGTAACAGCATTGTTCTCCTTTAGGTGAGCCACTTGTAACTTCCCCTTTCCACACGTCTACGTTTACAGGTTCATTTTCATAAATTGGAGTAACATGATACATTTACACGCACTGTGATGTGTTTCAAGCATTTATTTGTGTTCATTTAACAAAACCCCCGCGTGAGACCAATGAAAAAATACAGAAAATAAAACGTCAAGGTCTTCACCGTCACAGCAGACACTCAACACAATGAGACTAAAGAGGTCTTTGCTAAAGAAGCTGGCTGTTTATAGAATGTTGAATCCAAGCCTGTGAAGCTAAGTGGATGCAAAAAGAGTGTGACTGAAGTATGTATAAGAAATGGGGACTGCGAAGCAAAGTCCATACATAGGTTTGGTGGGGAGAAGATGCACACGACATGTGTTACAAGAATTACACCCCACACACACACACGTCTCCATCAACATGTCGATACAACGTCTAAAACATCAAACCGCCCAACATTTAGTGCTTCAGAAAATGTCATTACTATGATTACAGGTCTCTGGCCGATCACTGATCGTTAAAAAGCCTGACCTGCTGATTCCGATTTCCAATTTTTGGCCGATACTGATTTTATTTTGGTTTAAAAGGTTGCTAAATGTAATGACAGAGTTGTCCACAGTGGGGTGATTATTGTCACTGATACATACGCAGACGTGACCTGGTGAACATCACTGTCCTCTTTCGCTCTCATGGCAAAGCGAAAGAGGACAGTGGCTGATTTTCAGGCCTTTGTGGAGGTAGATAGGATCAATAGAGAAGATCGGTTTCTTATGCAAGTATTGGCCAATTTCCCACAATTAGGGAACTGGCTTAATGAACGATTGACACAAGAGTTTAAATGGATGGAACTTGAATTATCAGCTACCACATATGTTAGCAATTCAATGAGTTGAGCAGCTCTTTTCCGTAGTAGTGATGCAAAGCAGGTAGCTTTGTGCAAAGCAGCAAGTGATGAGTTGAAGGTCGTATCTTTAATCATTGTTTGACTCTGTCCTCAGGTGGTGTTTCTGGCTCTGTCCTATGCTACGGTGTATTTGATCTACATGCGCTTCAGGAACTCGTACAATTCCGAGAATGACACGTTCAGAGTGGAGTTCTTGCTGATTCCAGTGATCGGCCTGTCCTTCCTGGAGAACTATGCCTTCACTCCACTAGAGGTAAATGAATACGAGTTCATAGATCCTGGAAACGCTTTTGTTTTTTTACGTGGTGAAGGTAGAAACAGACATGTGTCCCTCTCCTCGATCCTTCCTTCAGATCTTGTGGACCTTCTCCATCTTCCTGGAGTCCGTTGCCATAATGCCCCAGCTCTTCATGATCACCAAGACGGGCGAGGCGGAGTCCATCACCACCCACTACCTGTTCTTCCTCGGCCTCTACAGGGCCCTGTACATAGCCAACTGGGTGTGGCGCTACCACACCGAGGGCTTCTATGACCAGATCGCCATCGTGTCCGGAGTCGTTCAGACCATTTTCTACTGCGACTTCTTTTACCTTTACGTCACGAAGGGTGAGGAAATCGCACGCCGAGTCCAATCGCCCGTCTCCCGAGGAAAAAGAGTGCGTTCTCACAGTTTGTTGTCTCTTTTTGCAGTTCTCCGAGGAAGAGGGAAGATGAGCCTGCCGATGCCGGTTTAGGTTTTACGTCAGTGCCTGCCACAGTTCAGCGTCGCGGCAGAATCCTTTCGCCTTTCCCGGTAGCTGTACTTTAGCAAAAGGGACTAAAGGTCTTATATTTGTAGACCAAAATTAAATAGATTTTTTTTTTGTTTGACTGTGTTTTTTGTTTTAAGTCCGTGTTCGTGCATAATCGTATAAGTGCGCATGCAACAGTGCGGTACGGATTTGTCATTCTGCTTTCTCCTGAGATGCAAGTAGGACGCGAGATGCTCACTGCCGGTGAGCGCCGCGGTTCTCTACAGATTACAGCGAGGAGAGCGTGTATTTTTTTGTCCCAACATTTCCTTTTCAGAAACTGCTTTTGACTCTGGAGCTCTTTGAAATAACCAGCCTGGTTTTTGTACTAACGGTTTTGAATGTCGAATGCATGAAAACAAACTTTTAGGTTCTTTCAGCTGGTGTATTCAGCACTCAGGTAGACCGCAGCTTTAAACTAAACATCACCAAACGTCCAGTCCTACATGTGGAAACCCAATGTTTTGTTTTCTCACAGATTGTATTTATAGGCACTCCCTGAATAACTTACTGTATTTACTATTGCCAAGTTTGTTAAGGTTATGGTATTTCTTGTTTACCTTGTCTTGTGTAATATTTTTGTTGTTGTTGTGGGTGCGGGGGGTTAAAAAAAAAGGGCTTAAAATCATATCGTGTTATGAAAAGCCAAAGAAGCTGCAGTGTTTTACTTTAGCTAAACTTTCTCGTTTCTATTTTAATTTCACAAGTGTTAGTCAAAGGAATCAGAAATCCAAATTTTCTTTCTTTTGTTATGCGAGGAATTCTCTTTACTCAAAGATCTGGTCAGGTATTGTTTTCAGAAACATTCGCACTACTTCCCAGTCTTAAAGTGCTCTTAAGATGAAAGTGTTTGATGTGATCAACAGAACGCTGTTGTGAGTTTTCTTTTCAACACGTCGCGTCTTTGTAATAAAGATTATCCGTCTTGATTCAGAGACTCAAACCAACATGTTGTCGGCGAGTCTGTCAGTGCAGCAGAGTTTTTTTGTGTTTCTGCAGCACCTTGCTGCCCTCTTTCACCGCTCCTTCCAGCACTTTCGCAGCTGATTTGATGGAGAGCGGCGACACCGCCAGACCCATCGCCTTCTCCACCACCTTCCCCTTCTTCATTGGTTTGCTTTTGTCCTTTCCCATGATGCCCGCCCCCTCTGCTGCTCCTCTGCCCAGCGCAGTCACCAGCTCGCACCAGAACAGCCTTTCGGCTCTCTTCCTGGCCTCCTCTGCCTCTTTCCTCGCTCTCTCCAAGTCTTCTGCGTTCTCCTTTCCTTCAGTCTCCTTGAGAGACGCCTGAAGTTTGGGTCCTCTCTCCTCTAGTATCCTCTCCCATGCCTCCCTTATTGTACTCTCAGCCTCCTTGTACATCACGTTGCTGTAGCAGCTGCCTCGGTTGTTTGAAACAATCTCGTCAATCTTTTTAAGAAGGTTTAAGACTTGCTCAGGGCACTCAGACGTCCCTTCTTGCCCGCTGTTGTCAAAGACGTGATACCCCCCATGGCAGCTGCTGACAAACCCAGACAACTCCGGACTCTCGTCCAGGAAGGACTCAACCGATTTGCCTCGGAGCTGGTCGCCCCAGGTGAATAGGACCATGGTGAATCTGGATACCTCAGCCCCAAACATCGCCTTGATCCCCTCCAAGGTCTCTCTCTCCTCTTGAGTGTACCTGCCTAGCTGCAGGGTCACCAAAAACACGTGGGGTCCTGGGGAGTACAAGCTAATGCTCTGACCCACCTCTGCCATAACTTCCTGTGGGGACAGGTCTGTATGAAAGAACCCTGGGGTGTCAATTACCGAGACGCTCCGACTGCCTGCTGTCCCGGTCTGTCTCCTGCACCTTGCGGTGACAGAAGAGGGGGACAACTCAACCCAGAAGGCTGGTCTACCCAGGATGGTGTTTCCTGAGGAGCTTCTGCCCGTCCCAGTCCTGCCCAGCAGTACTATCCTCAAAGGTTCAGCCTTTGATTCGAGAGATGGCCGACTGGCTGAAAAAGAAAGAAACACAAACTTTGTTGATGCTTTCTTGTATAGTGTCCCCTATCCTGCATAGCTGTTAAAAAGCCATTATACAACTGTTCTATACAGTAGCGATAGGTTCTGCACTTCACGGTAATAAGAGCTGCTGTGCAGCGCACATCCAAACCTCAAAATCTTTGGTGGAAGATAAGCAAGCAAAAACAATGTGGCAAAAAAGGAGCTTATCCTTCAGGGAGAGAGGATAGAATAAAGACATGTTTTTTCTTGGTAATGTAATGTTTATGAGAAAGATTTGTGGAGCTGCTAATAGAAACTTGATAGCGACCTGGAACAGTCCGGTTCAGAAGCCAAACATTTGTGCTACAATGTTCGTATTTGTGTGAAACTGAGTTTTAACTTTAAATGAGTTGATTCTCTTGGTTGGTTTTGTATATTTCTGAGGGGGTTTTTTGGCTTCAAAACGGCAAAGTTTGATGACAATAATTAAAACTTCTTGATGTCTGACATTGTCTATAAAAATGTTTTTACATCAGGCTACATGGCTGCTGCATTAATAAATGAGCTACTCTTTCTGTAGTTGGCAATGCATGTCAGTTTTCTGCTGAGCATAATCATTTATATATATAAAACAAACTTTATTTTTACATCAACTTCTAAGTTATGTGAAACTTCTTCAGTTAAGCTTGTTTGAAGCCTCAGACTCAGTCTAGTACTGGTCCACATTCTCAGGTGAGAAAATCTGGTATAAACTACATGTTTAACTATTGTAATAACACCTAAGAAACATTCATTTAATCGAAGAATGTCATGAATATGTGTGTATGTATTCCATCTTAGGTTGGGCTGCACCGATTGCAGTTTTCTGGCTGATCCCTGGTTACCGATCTTCAAAAAGCCTGACCTGCTGATTTTGGCCGATACCAGTTTTTTTGATACCAGTTTTTTTTTTTGCCTGAAATGTCGCTAAATGTAGCAAGAAAGTCACCGAGTTGGCAACAGTGGGGTGAATGTCGTTAACTGCAAACATGCAGACATGACCTGATGGGCCGGTCTCAGTCAAACCTCTGACTGAAGAGGACAGAGGTTGATTTTTAAACCTTTCCTGAGGTAGAGAAGATCAGTGGATATTGACTTCACATGTAAGTATCAGCCAATCCCCAAGGAAATCAGCGGCAATAAATGTATCCTATATTATACGTGGATGTAGAATATAATTTAACATCACAGTCTGTTTAGCAGAAAGTTTAGCAGGTTTTTGAATAATTTAATAATCTGACCGTTTATTGCAGCCAGTCCACATTATTAGCAAAACCAGAGGGCTCCAAACCCAAATTTCACTTAATTTGGGCTGGCACAAGGAGGCTTGTGCCAGCCCTGGTCTTTCCACTGATATTTTGAATAAAAGCAAAAGTTTAAAAAGATTAGATATGTAAGTTACAGTTGCTGTCTTTGTAATTTATAAGGCTTGTGTAGCAAGTACTCCTGTATAAGTGCTTCTTCTGGGTTGTTTTTTGGGCAGGGAGGGGTCAGGGCGGCTCTCTCAAATCCCGACTGGGCAAACGCAGATGGCTGTAAACGGTGACCCAGGTTTTGCGGGAGGTTTGTTCCTGCTAAAGGAGAGTTTTCCTTTCTACCGTTACCACATGCATGCTCAGTTTGAAGGATTGCTGCAAAGTTAACAACTCCATGCAATCAACTGTTTATGCAGTCAGGTCCTTCAGAACATATTTAAGTTATGGGTATAATAAACTGAACTGACAATTTATTTCTGTGTGTAAGCTAGATATAATGTTAATAGTGCTTTGTAGAATGCATTGAGGTTACATTTGTTGGAAATAGGTGTAAAAAAAAAAAAAATAACAATCAAACCGACTGAAAGACTTACAAGTAGAGTCCTGAAGTTAACATCTTAGTCCAATATGGCATAATGCATAATGATTAGGAAAGTATCTCAAAACAGGAAAGGCTGATGTTGAAGTTGGAGAAGCAAATGGTGCAGAAATGGTTAAATATCCTGAGGTTCAGAGCTCACCTGGAGAGCATGTTAAGCTTATTTACTAAATTTCATGAAGCATTACTGAAAAATATATTTTAATATTTATACCACATTACATATATATATGGGGAGGTCCGTGAATAGATCCAACTGTAAGACGCCTGTCACTTCCAGTAGGACAGCGAGGTTCTGTCCTGGTGCAGTATGGAGGAGGACACTTACCTTCTTGTGACGCAGCACTTTCAGATGACATCCTGTCAGGAAAATGCGATGCAAAACCTTGACTGTGATTATTATTCCTGTGCGGATAGTGAAGGAAAAACGTCAGGTTGCCTGTTTTCTTGCTGTGACTCTGACGTCCTCCTGGATGTAAATAAATAAATTAAAAAAGGGTTACGGTACATTTTCATCTGGCGTCAGAGCGCAGATGCAGCAAGAAGGAGCAGATCTCCACGCTGAAGCAAAATTTAAGAAAGTTATTGTACGCACTAAATACTTACCGATGGTGGAAAATGTTAAGCAAAAGTCTATTAAAGCGACGAAAAGCAATGCGATATTTAAAACAGTTTTTGTAAAAATGGAAGACGGTCTGTAGTTCACTTATTTGACCACTAGGAGGCAATGATCACTCACCGTCGGATTTCCCCGGGAATCGTGGAGATAGGGCACTAGCCGTGTTGGTGGTCCCAACTCCTCACTTCACAAACATTACTCACAGGATATTGGTCATATAAGAAAAAATAAGACCAATAACCCCAACTATATCTAGTTGGTGTCGTTTTTCTTCACATGCCTGCTTTCCTCTTCCACACTAGGTCAACGTCAAAGATGCTCATATAGGCCTACCATATTACGCTTTCATTTAGAATCTGTGTAGTAAAAAATAAATAACTAAATAATACAACTTTGGAACCATTATTGATGGGGTTAATCAGCCTCGGTGGGTGAAATATCCCCTCGGAGTCGGTCACATTGTTTTGTTTGGTGAATATCACCCTCCTATTGAATATAAATGATCATTAAAATACCAGAAAACACAAAAGTAACACTGCAAGCCTGTAATGCCTAAACCTTACATATAAAATTCAAAGGAAATGCTTTTATTTGACTGAATTGAACAGAGCTCAGACAAGCACCAACAGAGCTTTGTCCTGTAGTGAGCAAGGAATATTCAAGGAATGACTTCTACTGTAGCTTATTATTATTATTACTTTGTGTACATTTTACATGTAGCTCTAGAGAACTCAAGTTGTGCTCATAGGTTTACATACACTGATAAAATATGGATGAGAATACAAAAACCTTTTCCAACACTCTTGGTTTCGCCCCATAATAGATTTTCAAGATTCATAACCAGAGAAAAAGTTGTATTAAAGGATCTGTGCTAGAAGGTAACTGAACTGTATGAAACAGAAAAGGGACATGAAAAGTGAAAAATGAGGCATTCAGTTGAAAGTAATCCAAGGTCAGGCAGACCAACAAGTTATTTGACATGCAAAAATAAAATAAAAAATAATAAAAAAAAACACACACACACACACGTTCACCTGACGTAAAAAAGGCTGCAGGGTTGAGCCACCAGAAGAAAAGGTACTGCACCACTGCAACAAAACAGCCTGAGGGCAGAACCCGGAGGAAAGGCCAGAACTGGTTCCAAGAGGGTGAAACACATGGCATGAAATATGTTTTGTAAACTTTTTATCAAGGTCACTTAGTTAGTTTCTGTTGTCCTAATGATTTAAAAAGAGCAAACACAATTGCCTGATACCAAATGACTTCGTCAACCACTAAGCAACACATGGTTTAGTATTTTTTTTCATATTCAAAATGGAAACTTATGAGCACAAGTTTACATGCTAGAAAAATGCAAAATTAAAGTTTGAGAAATGTGCAAAAACAAGTCCAGCTTTGTGTTTATACTCATCAAACTGGGTGCAATAATATGTCACAAAGACTAAATCTTACAATATATACTCAAGTTAGGGCTGGACAATCCATCAATAACAATATAGGTAGATATAGACCCATGATCAGTATCTATAGATGTAATGTCTGACAGAATGTTCAATAATTTCGCTGAACTCCAATCCAGAACCGCACAGCATTCTGGGGGATGTAGGCAGAGGAAAGGCTTTAGTCGCTCAACCTCTCACGGCCGGCTAAGCAAGGTCGATGGCATCAACTAACTCACTCACTCACTCATTTGTTACCTAGCAACTCACTCACTCTTTGGTCGCCTAGCAACAACCTGTTGAGTAACTTGTGCAGCAGCAGTTTCAGGTTTCACCACCGTACCTCATAACTGCTTAGAAAAAAAAAATGGCGTAGAATGAAAACTGTAGATAAAACAAGAAAGGCCATGTTACCAGTTTGGGAGCATTTCAGATATTTAAAAAAAAAAACTAATCAGCAATTATCGATATCAACTGACATGGGTCCTAACATCATCCAGCCCTAACTCAAGTTTTTGTATACTATGAATAAATACAGTGATCAAAAAAAGAATAAGTGGGGATTTTCACTTCTTTATCGAGTGCTGGAGTGTGACTGCAACTTCAAGCTGACAAAGTTTAATATCAGGATGAACTGGTGGACGGTCTGTCCCACTCCACCAGGTTTCTCACTGGAAGTGATGCTCCCTTACTTGGAGCCTCCATCGTCTGTCTATCGTCCCGAGGCGAGGCGCGCCCTGAAAAAGGCGTGTCGCTCTCTGAACCATTTACAGTGGCACAAGAAGGCGTGACACCTGCTCCGTTTAACACAATACCCTCACAGTGCGTCTCGCTCTCAGTGTTCGCCTTTGACCCCATCCTGTCGTCAATCTCAAAGACAAAGTGGGCGTTTTCCTCCCCGATCCCAAGTCCAAAGTTCTCCAGGATGTCCATTACAGACGGCGTGAACGGAGCACAGGGGTTCTCTTCCTCAATAAGACTCAGCGTCGGCAAGATGTCCACCAGCTCCGCCATCTCCATCGGCCGGATGACGTCAGTGATGCTGGGGTTGAAGTCTGTGGTGTCCAACACCGTGGCCTCTAGCTGTGCCACAGCAGCAGAGTTAAGTCCACTGTCCATTAAAGCGCTGGTGTATCCGTCCTCTGGCAGGCCAATGCCGGACAGGTCCACCGTCGACTGAGAGCTGATGTCAACAGGGTACCCTCCCTTCACGACGCCTTCCACCAACCGGAGCGCAGCGTTCTCCCGGACAACCGGGATTCTTTCTGGAGCGCAGACCTCAGCGGTAACCGGTATGGAGACAGCGGAAGAACGTCCTGAAAAGTGAAGAAAGAGTCAGAAAGGAGTTAGGAGTGAGGACGACTTTCTCAACATTCACCCAGGTTTCAATCATTTGCCTCAAAAAAAAAAAAAGGGGTTGGGGGGATAATTTCTACAATGAAGACTTTTGAAGAAGCAAAATATGTGAAGGTTTTCATCTTACACTACTTTCTCGCATTCTGTCCTTTTTATAACCTGAAGCTTAAATGTGTTATGTTGGGATTTTATGGTAAAACTATCAACAGACACTCTCGACCTCAAGCTACTTTGCAAAGAAAAACGAGTCAAAAATGCCCTCTTTATATGTGTAAAGCTGGTAGAAACTTTGTGTTGGTCTCTTTTGCAATGAACTTTTGGAAATTTCTTATAAGACATGATTATAGAGGGAAGGTGTGAGGAAACTTCTTAGATGTTAGATGATCTCAGGTGGAACCCAATTCATATGCTTGTCATGCTAACATTTTATTTGATCTTCTTAGAAAGTCCCACAAAGAGCAACAGCTGATTAAAAAGAGAAGTAAAGTACAAAGATGTTTGAATATGACCTTTAGTACAGAATATTTTACTGTGATCAAACTCTTGTGCAACATTTTCAATCTTTAATCCTAAAAATTGTGCTAAAAAGATTAAATGAGGCGTGCTAACCACCCATGGCGCCGCCATTACCTGCTACAGATCTTTGTGTTTGGATCCGGCTGGGCCACTTCAACCTTGTAGTCAAGCTGTCTTCCTGTTCTTCACCATCAGGACAAGGCGGTGGGTCCCCCCCCATCACCAGGCCCAAAGGCACTGCCCCCACCCACTGCTTGGAGCGAACACACTGCAGACAGTCCATTATCCAACGGGCGTCCCTCCACACCATCTCCAAACGCTGCAGGAAAAATATTTCAATCAATTTTACCGTTGGCCGACATCCAGGGAGTCAATTTCCTTCGGTAAATGCTCATCAATCACAACAAAGATATTTAAGACAATCATCAAGTTTAGCTTTTATCCGGCTAGTAAATTTAAAAAGGTTGTTTTTATGCTCTTACACGAGAAAGGTCAGTGAGGTTACCGAGGCACTCCCGGGCTTCCTGCACCTCCTTGGTGTCCAGCGCCTCACGCAGAGCCTGCTGGGCCAGGTGAGTGTCCAGCTCCAGCCTCACCCAGGCCTGGGAGTACTGACTCAGGAAGTCCCGCTCGTAGGTCCAGAAGTGAACTGGATGATGAGTCACAGAGCAAACAGAAGATTTTAAGTACAATGTACCTGAAAGCTTGAATAGTCAGATTCTTTCCCACAATAACTTGACCTTTTTTTTTATTTACTGCAAATATTTTTCATTTCTGTTCTTTAGTTTGTTTGGATATGGCACAAACTGATCTTAAAGTGGCATTTCCATAAAACGAATGGCTGCCTTATGTATTATCAAACGCAACAACACACGTCTCTTATGCAGAGGACGCAACGCTTTCCTTGCAAGATTTCCTTTGTAGGTCCATAGAGGTCCCACTTTAAAGTGAGGTTATTTTTTTTCCACTGTTTAACATGAGACATCTATTTAAAAAAAAACAAGCTTCTCTGTATTCTCCCTGTAGTTTTACAGCCATCTGCAGAAATACACAACTCAGTCAGAAACAACAAATCAGAGCCAGGAGGAGGGTCTTAGCGCTGCCAATCATGCCATGAATGCTAAGGCTAGTTAGCATGGCCACAAATGATGGCTGACAAATAGTTTTCCTGGAACATTAAGTTGTTTCTCCACCTTTAGCACATTGAGAAGCAAGTACATTGGGGTTGATTGACAGCGCTAAAACCCAACTCCCGGCTCCGATTGGTTGTTTTTGACTGGAAGTGGTGCATTTCTGCAGATGCAAGTAGTGGCACTGGGGGAAAGCTGATGAGCTTCATTTGTTGTCAGTTTGTTTCTGTCCCATACTGTACTGCCACAAAGCAGTGACAATGTTAACAAATATGTAAAAAACAGATTTTTTTTTAATAGAAGTTACACACCGCAGCTTTAATCAAGAAACGATTCACCTAGTCTGCTCTACTTCATTCAAAACAGCTCCAAGCCAAATATGTTTTACCTCTTACCCAGTTCAAAGATCTGCAGGGGCAGGGTGAGGCCGGGTTCTTTGGTTCCCACTAGAGGCCAGTAACTGGAGCTGAAGTCCTCACTGGGAGGCAGGAGCAGAAGCATGGAGACCTTCCCACCGAACTGTAGCAGCTCCCGCGTGTACACGCCATACTGGTAGGCCTGTGAGAACCACGGTTGTATAAGCAAAGATGAAGAATGTGCCTTACTTGTCAAATTAGAAAGGAAACATATTGAATCCTGGGTTAAAAGTATATATTACTACAATGGGATAGACAAGAACCCTAATATATGTGTGTAACTGTGAAGCAACAGGACAATCTAACTGTTTCGCAAATAAAGATCTAAAATGTTCTTTACAGCCCCACTTTTTCCGTTACCCCTAAACAAATATAATGCAACTGTCTCGCTTCAAAGATGACATGAGTTGCAGAGTTCATTGGTTGTGGATATAAATAGAGATTTTCTGTAAAGGCCTACAAGGTTTGAGAGAAAACTAACACTGTTAGCACACGGTGGCGGCAGTGTCATGCTGTGGTGATGCATTTCCCAAACACAGACAGGGACTTTGATCAGAGTTGGATGAGGCTGAGCAATGTGCAGGAGGTTCACCTTCCTGCACAACAAACGTTCAGAGCTACAGCTATAATGTAATACTTAATAATGGCCTAGTCAAAGTTCAGATTTAAATCCAACTGATAATCTGTGGAAAGATTTAACATTTAATTTTTTAAAATGCATTCCGTCCAATCCCACTGAGTTTGATCCATTTTGTAATGAGAAATAAAAGATAAAGTAAATTTTCTGCAACAAAAGTTGGTTCTATACGGCATTGGCCATTTTGTCCATCACATAAAACCCCATCAACATGCACACCTACATTCACCTGGCTAATCTTAGCATGTTTACTAGTAATGAATGCTGTTGCAAGGCAATGTAAGGCTTTAAGAAAGTCATTTGTAGATGAACGTTTTGGTCCGGTTTTACCCTGTAGAGGGGGATGTTGAGCTTCGTCAGGAGATGTGTGACTGCGGCTCTCAGAGACCTGACAAAGTCCTCCACACCGCTGCTCTCCGCCGAGCTCTCGTCCTCGCCGCTCGGCGGGCTCTGAGCGATGCCGCTGGGTGCAGTGTAAACATGACTCTGGAGCCAGGCCCACTCCTCTCTGTGGCCCGGCCACAAATGAAGAAGAAAACGGTGATTAAATTACTTCTGAGCATTGTTTTTCTGTGAACTTTAACTCCCTCTGCGTTAACGCCGTTACCTGGTCACGTGGGGATTGTGTCGGACCCGCGTGTGGCAGAGGAGGTTTGGCAGCCGCTGCGGCACCAGGACCCTGATCTGGTCCACCGAGCTGCACAGTTTTAGGATGCCCACATACAGGCCAGGCTGGGCCCACTGGATGCTGTGCCTGTGGAAGGACAGCTTGTCCTGGAGAGCAGGACATGTTCGATTTCCAGTAATTTAACACCGTTCGTCTCCGTTTCAGCCGAACACAAACTTACCTTCAGTTGCTCAAAGAGCGTGTCCATGGCAGTGGGCTCGGGCAGCAGAGGGGTTCTGCTGCGGTTCCGCTCCAGCCGGTCCAGAGCAATCCAGTGGAATGGAGGGTCAGGAGGGCTAACGTACAGAAATGGTGCAAAACTTTGATGTTTTAGCGAAACTCTGTCATTTTCTTCCAGGAACCACAACAGAAAAGTACGGCAAGCAGAGTGAGAATAAAATCAGACATTGTTGCAGAGTCAAATATCTTGCAATCAACAAATGTCCTCCACTGCGGTGTCAAACACTTTTTCATTTTGGACCATATAAAGATCACAAATGTCTTCAAAGTGCTGGTTGTGGAAGAATGCAGTGATAAAACTACCCAATAACAAATTGCTACAAAAAAACAATAAAAACTCATCACTTTATTCGAAGAGTACTTCTTGAAATGTTATAATATTTAACATCTTTTAACATCAATATAATGTGGCAGTATACAGATAACAAAAATGGTTTGATCACAATTAAGCACTCAGTTATAATTTTTCCTTGAAGAGTCTAGAGGGCCACGTGAAAACTTATAGCGGGCTGGATTTGGCCCGCGTGCCTTCAGTTTGGCACACATATCCTACAGGCTGGATGAAAAGACTCTAGCTGTCTCACCTTGATGGAGGATTTGGGAACTCCCTCAACGTCACTATTAGCACGTTGCCCTGCCTGTCTTTCAGGGGTTCGTAGTACACCTGACCCAAATCCATTGTTCCTAGAGAAGACTGACAGCAGACACAAGAGCAAAGGGTAAAACTGAGGATATAAAGGATTAGTGCGCGTTAAAACACAGCCTCGGTGCTTGAGTAGATTGGATGAGCTCGGCAAAGAGACGACAAGGAGAGAAAAGGAGGAAGGAGGAGATGCAAAGGAGGTAATTAAAATTGCAATTAAGCCAACATGACGGCGCTTATCTGGAGAATAAGAGGCTTAACTTCCTACCTGCAGCTGACAAACAGCTTTTAAGATGTTGTGCCGGTTCTGAAGGAGGGAGGAGGGAGAGGAGTGAGCAGACGACAGGCCCTGCTGAAGCCAGGGCACCTGCTGCCACGCGCAGGACAGCTACGATAGAAAATGGAGGGATAAGCAGGATTTTTAGGCATTCAAGTTGCAAAAAATGGCATGTGCAGTTTTCTACGGTCGTCATGGACATGAACATAAATGTTTATGTTCATATGTTATGAATTCAGTTTTTTGCACGCTTGTGCTTGTGATCCGCTCACCTTGGCAAACCACAGGAAGTCCTGGGTGATGGAGGTGGAGCAGCACTGGATCTCCACCAGTGGGATCTGATCCTCAGCGGCCACCAGGATGTTGTCCTTGTGGTAGAAAACAGTCGCCAGGTACACACCCCTGGCAACGTAGAGGACCATTGTTAAGACTTTCACATATCACTCACATGAAAATGGAAATAAATGAAAGTAATTTCACAAAGAAAGTGAGTGTTGATTTGTATGGTCTTCTGGTTGTTTTAGGGGGAAAAAGTAATATCATTTGTGAGCAACAGAAGCCTTAATGCGACAGGGTTTCCACAGTGTAATATAAGCCTGGCGGGCCACCAGGCTTTACTTGTGTTCCCACCAGGCTTAGGATTGTTCATTTATTTGAGTTTTTTTTTATTATTGCCTTTGTTAAGACTTTGTAGTTGGTGTTTAGTGAGAATTGAAAATTCCTTGTCAACATTTTTTATCTCAAAAACATGGTGGCCGGCTGGATGAATGACTGCCCCAGCGCCCCGAGCTCAGAAAGTTTTCTTTGGGAAACCCTTTGTGACAATTGCTCTTTTCAAGCGTTTGGGTTTAGCTTGTGCAATCTGCAAAGCTCTAATTACATCCCATTTAACCGCTGTGTCTCGTTACTCTCAAGGTGAGCTGGGACAGGAAAGACGGATGGGGCCCACCTTTACCCACCTTTGCAGGAGACGAACAAACTTAGTGGCAGAGTGGAAAAGCTGCTTGATGCCCCGAGACATCAACAGGCGCTTGCTGGGACTCGCCGACTTCGAGCTGTCTGTCAAAAATAACAAGAGGAGGGAAAGTGATGTTTAGCCAGGTGGTGATTATCGAGCCGCTGAGTTATGTCTGAGACACTTTGGAATACAACGAATTTAAAAAGGATGAGTGACGGCTGAGCCTTGGGAAGTCGGCTGCCCAAGACTCTTCAGTGTTGGTTGTTAAATAGGAAATAACCAGGTTATATGGATCGGAGCCAATGTCGTTGACCCTTAGCTGGAGGATGGGCAGCAACAGTTCATTACTAATGTCTTTATGTGTGTGTGCTCCATGGCAACAAGCCGGTGTCATTGCCTACAACAGAGGGCTGAAGCCTTTGTAATCCAAACGGACATTATTGCCCTCGGTCAGGCTAAATAGAAATTGTTTAGAGCCGCAAATGTTATCATTTTTTATAAATGTCTATTAAAACAAAACTGTTCTCACATTTAAATGGCCATAATTTTATTTCTGTTTTTAGATTTTAAAATAAAGAAAGACAACAATTTTGCAAGAAAGTGGATGGATACATTTCCTAGAGAGGGATGTTGACATTTGTGTAAAACGCTAAAAAAAATGTTAGGTTTTTTTTTAATTTCTCTAAATTTATTAATATAAATTGCTTGAAATCAAAGTAAAATTTTCTGTTTTTGATCTTTAAATTCAAACCTGATTCTGAAGTCATACATCCTTCCCAACCTAAAAACAAAGGAATATCTAAAATGTTTTCTTAGAGTCATTTTATTGTGAAAATATTTTTCAGTTTTTTTCAGTCAAAAAACTGAAAAATCCCTCAAACCTGAGGAAGATCTATTTTTAAAAACATGAGTTGGTTCTTTATTACTTTTTGCCAAAGTTATTCTCCATATCAACTCTGACCTGCTTCTCCTCCCTCCTACTGAAGAAAAACCTCCCCACAGGATGATGCTGCCACCGCCGTGTGTTCCTGTGAGAATGGTGTGTTTAGGCCAACGTGCAGTGTTAGTTTTCCACCACACGATGCTTTTCATGCCGGCCATTAGAGCATCTTTTTACACTTTGCGATGGTTAATCAAATAAAACACAATAACGTTTGTGGTCCTAACATGAAAACATTTTGAAAATTAAAGGGATATGAAAACTTTTGAAAAGGCTGGCAGGTTACCGGTTATGTGTTTTTGCCAACTTTAACAATTTGCGTGATTGAGTGACCATTGTTACCTATATAATATCCTCTGTACTGGGATTCTTTGGCATCTTCCAGCAGTTTCCTCACAAGGCCCTCGTGGGCCCTGAGCGGCGTCTTCACACCAACGCACTCTCTCCAGCCTGCATGGGAAAAAAACAAACCATCTCTTTCATGCAGCTGGGGGGGGAACAATCATTCAAAAGGCAAGAATTAATCTGCTGCCAAGTCCTGAGTGCCGCTTTTCTCTCAAAGATAAGGAAGCGTTAGCGCTTGCATGACAAAACACCTGCATGCTCTGAAAGTCTCTACGCTTTTTTTTTAAATTCTGAACTTCTCTGTAAGTTGGATGCGAATGAAACTTATCTAATGAAAAGCTTGGCGCTGTTAAACACTAACTTTCCAACTCAATTTGGGAAAAAAAATAAGACTGTGCAGCGTAAGTGGAGGCGTAAATTGGAAAGAAAAAGCGAGTAAAGAGAGCAAGAAGGTTTGAGAGAGGGGAGGAAAAGATTAAGTCGAACTCAAGGGAGCGCGGCTACAGGGCCCATTGATTCACAGCGACATCCCTGATTCTACGTGTCTTAATAATTCACGCCATCTGCCAAACTTCACTCGTTTCACACGGAGCTTGAAGTCAGCTAAATCCCAACATTTTAAAAACACAGAGGCTACGACGGTCCTTCGGCCTCGTCCTGCAGTGCGGCGTACTCACTGGAGGGGGCGGCGCTGACCGGAGCTGAGCTCTGAGGTGGGCCCCATCCCTTCACGTTGTAGGCGCTCGCTCTCACGTAGTAGTGCGTCCCCTGCGTTGGGAGAAGCAGCAGAGTGCCAAATTATCACCGTGCATTAACCTCGCGAATCAGGACAAAGGAGTGAGAAAGCTCTCTTTGTTATTAATTCATCTCATCCAGCAAATGTGAGGCTGCGGGGAAAACGTTCTCCATGTGAAACCGGGTTCAATGAGCAGAAATATAACCGATAAACTGTAGAGTCGCTGCATATTTTTTATCAGTACGTCGTGTGTGTGCTGCTTAACTCACTGCTGTCAGTCCGTTGATGATATAGGAGGGGTTCCTCGTTTCTGTGACCTGGGCCGTACCGAGGACGCGTTTGAAGCTGACCGAGGTGCTCCACTCCACTGTGGAGGGAAAAAATAAAGAAATAAAGAAACAGTCTCACTAACAAAATTCTCCCTGGCTTTGCTCAGAGCTTCAATAAGTGAGAACAAAAGGATTTGAGTATTTACAGTTCAAAGAACATGGGCTTAATCTACTCTTGGCAGGAGGATATAAAGCAGCTGCAAAAGTAACGCCTACTCTAGATGCACGAATAAAAAGGTTTTTTTCCTTCTTCTTTTTTTCCCTCCACGCCAGCTTGGCAGTGTGTGGGATTGTGATTTTATTGAACCGATATAAGACTCCATGAAACGCCTTTTTGTTTCTTTTCTGTCCCTTTCCAAATAATTTACTGTCCCTCTCGCAATCATCCGTCTGCATCCAATAGTGGTGGAAAGACAGGACGCAACACATCCGCTCTGGTCCAAAATGATTTCAAACAAACCTGGGTTATAAACAGATTTCACAATATCATTATTTATGTTAATAAAAAGGATGAAGCCACTAATCCCACCCTTGTTGTGAACAAGAATCTAGAAGGAAAAGTAGCAGTGCCGTGAATCAAATCAGTGATAACTGATCATGAATGAGCGTGACGACCGCTACAAACTCAGTTTTCTTTCCTCCTCCTGAACATACAATGTTTTTCTAAATCAATGCCAAGGCAGAAAAACATCAGAAATTATCTAAAGACTGACTCTTCCCATTAATGTGGGAAGAGTCATAAAGTCGTTCCCAACGTGTTTGAACTACAAGCAGAAAACATACAAAAATGGAAAAAAAAAAAAAAAAAGACCAACTAACTCCACAGACTTCAGTCAAGATTTTAGATCTTAAAGTTTATTATAAAATGCTAAATGCTTGTTTTACAAAATTGCAGCAAAATGTAGGCTGGCAAAGTTTAATCTGCATGTTTTGACCCGCAACATACAGAAAACGGATGACAAGGTACGACTTTGTCACAACAGCTACATGCAAAAGTAGCATTAGCAACACTGAAGGGCTCATTTTTACCATGATGCCCAGCAACGGTGGCTCGTGAGGTCCAAAAAGACGCACATTTCCTGTAGTTGGTACTCACACCAGAAATGAACCACAATTACAGCCTCAGAAACACAAATGCAGCTCTTGAAAAACATTCCCAAGCTTTGATTTGTACCATTAAACTGCTGCACACAGTATCTGTATTTTTACACTTATTGGTGTTTATTGATGCTTTCGGTGAATGAGTGGCGGGGCAAACAAAGCTATCAATATTGACAATAAGGACAAGTTTGAGGGGTTTTAAACATCATTAATTGGAATTCATTGTGACAGATATAATTATGAAAGTGATGTACAACGTATCCGTTCACACACATCCTGCCAGTTCTCCAGCACGGCGGTGGCAGAGTGAGGATGTGGGCTTGTTTTCTGGGTACCTTGAGGTCACTGAGTCTACCGCAGCGTAGAAAAATACTGTTACCAGCAGATTTAAGATGGATGAACTGCCAGTTGCCACGGCGACCGCCTCTGGCAGTTTGCTGTCACGGAGCAATGTGTTAACGCGCCGCTAAGGTGGAGAGACATCAGGAAGTTTAAGAAAAGCAATTCCCAAAGGAAAGTTGTGAGGCTGTTCCCGAACAATTTGAAGTCCATCTTTCTACAGTGAAAAACCTTTTATTCAAGAGTGGAAAAACATTTAAGACAGTTGGCAAGCTTCCCAGGACTTCACATCACCAGCAAATTCACCTCAAGGTCGGACACAGAGAGCTTAGAGAAGCTGTGAAACGCCCGGGGGAAATATGAGAGCCTCTGTTAGCATCTTAAAGGTTAAAAGTTCAAGACATCACAGTTATAAAAATAACTTCTTTTTTTTTTCTTTTTGAAACGACTGAAGGAGAACGCCTCTTCTCTGTAAAGGATATGGCAGCACAACCTAGATTTGCAATTCTTCATTGGAACGAACCAGAGGGCTGAAGTAAAGATGTAGGTGCTGTGAATCACATCTAAAAATCGGCCGATCACCGAGGAAATCGCCACAGATAAATCGGTGCACCCCTAGTGTTTATGAACATTTTGAGTTAAAACAACTTAATTTGCTTCAATAAACTCCCACAGCTATCACCACCTACCTTTATAGCGGGTGATAAGCCCCGTGCTGATACCGTCCGGCTCCTTGATCACCACGCACAGAGAGGAATTGCTGGTTACCAGTAAGGACACATGACTGGGCGGGCCTGGGAGCTCTGGGTGGGACAAGATTACACAAGGTCAAACAACATGCATGTAAAATATAAAACATAGCTGAGTTTGCGTGTCCTTCCCATGCTCCGGCTTCACGGTCCAAACACATGGCTGGAGATGGGAACTCCATTGTGTTTTCATATTAAAGTCAAGGGCTCATTTCACATGTGGTGTTTTAGTAACACATTGTTGGAGTTTTATTAACTGAATCTACAGTTAAGTGGAAATTATCATAATCTTGGGAGCAACATGGAGCCACCTGCCATATGTTTTAAGCCAACCATCCATCAATTCATCTACAGAAGTGTAGATGAATTACACACCTAACTATTAATATAAATGTTCTGCAATTTTCAAGAGTAAAAGATTTTTCTTTGCAGGGTCGTGGAAGGGCACCGAAATCTCCAGCCCAGGGGCCATTATGTGTCTAAATCCGGCCCTGAATTAGACACATAATGGGTAAGTACAATAAACACAATAAAGTAATAAAATTAAGATAATAAACTTGAAATAATATGAGAATAAAGTCAAAATTATTCTATTTCGACTTTATTCTTTGAATTTTAAGAACTTATTCTATTTTTCTCTCTCCCTCAGTACGGCCCTAACTCTCTGCCGCATACATCCATCTCAAATTTAAATGAATAATTTCACATTATTACCTCCAACTAAAGCAAAAACAAATCTTCCTCTGAGGCTCCCTGCGGTTCTGAAACACAGTGGGAGCCGTTTGTTATCGTCTCACCTGTAGCAGCAGCTCAGACTTTCTGCTTTGTGATCAAACGTAGCCGCGCTCTCCCCGCCGAGTCTAGACAAAGAGATTTATATTTCGCTCACACTCGGCGGCGACCTGGAATTGAATGGATTCCCACTATGTCAAGCACCTTGGGCCACATTTCATGTATATTTTAGATTTTAAACATTCAGCCAGCAAACCCCCGGAGATTTGCAATGAGAGTACGCTTAGTTTCACCGCGCACAGAAATAAGACCCGAGGCCCTGTTCTCCTCACAAGTACGGTAATAAAGAGATCCGAAGATCCTTAAAAGAGAAACGAATCGAGTTCTAACTAAAAGCATTAGAGTCGGTAATAAATAGACATAATAACAAAACAACCCCCGCAACCATTCGCGCCGCTGAAGGGGAAACAGAATTAAGACATAAATGGGTTTGTGTGAGAAGCAAAAAGCGCAGTGGCCTTGAGAAACTTCTCTTTGCAGACTCCATGCTCATAAATCCGCCAGCATCAAGGTTTTATTTGATCCACGGAGACGGTGGAGGGAGAGCAGGGGCATAGCAATGAGAATCTGGACAGGCTGATGATGAGGGACTCGCTTGGAAGTTTAGATGAGATTAAAAAGGGAGGCTTTTAGAGAAAACTTAGCATAATAGCTGAAGGAAAGGAAAAAAAAAATATATATATATATATATATATATATATAACTTAAGCAAGATAGTGGGCTGACTAATTGATCTCAGCGGCATAGTCAGCAGTCGTGGATGGCTTTGTAGATTAGAACTGGAGTAAAAAGACAATTCAATATAAAGATTTGAAGCCTCGTCAAGATATCTGGCGGGAGATTTTATACGATGCATTTTTAAAAACTTTGCATCCATCCCCTTTAAAGACGAGCCATGCAGAACTAATGCAGCTGTGCACAATTTAAGTCCCAGCTTCTCCACTGTTCAGAGGGAGGGCCTTCATGGCTGTTTTGGAGCCATATTCCTTCCCTCCTTCCTGTTTTCACATTTCTGTCGCACCGCCTCGGCGGAAAGGCCTTGTGGACCTGACGGAAATGGACGCATGTTAGCGTCGCCTTAAATGAAAGGCAGGCGAGTTAAAGGTTGTCTGCTTTAACGAAGGCGGTCCCATCACCTTGCTTAATAATTAGAGCAAGATACCGAGACGCTCCAACTGTTTCACGTTTCGTAGCGCGGCAACAACAAACCGGAGTTTAATTCATTGGGTTTTTATTTTATATGATTGATCGTCACAAAGTAAAGAGCAGTAGACTGAAAATATAGCTCTTTTTGTGAATCAAAATTTTAAAATTTAGTCAGAGTTATGGCAGATTATTTTAACTATAAGTAAAACAATGTTCCAGTGGAGCCACTTCTTTATCGATATTAAGGAAGTATTTACTTTAAGCGACCTCCTACTGTATATGTTGCTGAAAAGTTACTTGTAAGTTAGTTTTGTCTCATTTCAAATGTAATATAAACTACTATAAAACAGACAAAAAAATAGTCAATAAAATGTGCTTTTGCAGTGCAATTGTCCCGTACTCTATTATTAGAACTAATGAGATGTTCAAAGCTTAGGATGTTGTTTTATAGGGGTTAAGCACAACCAACATATGGAGACCCTAGTCCTCGATGCGGCTGTCGCAGGTTCAATTCCCGGCCTGGCGACCTTTGCTGCATGTCTTCCCCTTCTCTCATTACCCATTTTCCTGTCAATTAACTATCAAATAAAGGCCACTGGAGCCAATAAAACATTTTTAAAAAAAAACACAGATCTGAAGGCAATTGGTTGCAATAGATTTACTGGTATTAAAAATAAGGGACTGAATATAAACACAAGAAAAATGCACCCTTCCTTAATCGACAGAAAAAATATGCATTACTCTGTGTTCACAAAAGAATCTCAGTAAATCATATCGAATCATTTTTCAAGCACGTTGTGCAGATTACAGCCGGTTTAGATTTTCCAGTCTCTTTCTTTTGCTCAATCAAAACACTTTGTTTGTCGTAAGATGTCTTCATCTGCAAACTAAGCATGGCGTTTCGGTCTCCTGTTCAATAAAACACGAGCACCAGCAACGTTCCCTGGCATGGTGTCATGTAGTAGAAACACCGGGCAGGGACTCAGGAGCAGCAAGGGCACGGAGTAGAAAGGTGACGCTGTCTGATTTGCAAAAGCAAACCTAAATGAAGCAGAGATGTAAAATTTAAATGGAGTCCTCTGTAAGGCATGAAGGGAGTGTTTGAAATCAACGAATAATGTAAAAAAAATGCGACAACTTTTTACGGATGCAGATCCTAAAAGTGAGACAGCGTAGAGCAGAAGTGTCAAACTCATTTGACTCATTTTCACTTTGGGCCGTATCAAAATTATGAATGCTCTCAAAGGGCCGGTGGTGACAGAATATATGAATAAAATCAATTATCAAACTGTTAAAATATTAATAAACAGCTGTCTCTGCATTCGATAAGCACTTCCTAAAATAAATAATATTGAACATGTTTTCACACAGATGAAAACTGCTTAAATTGATAAAATAGTATTTAAACACAGTTTTCTTAAAGATAACTTGAAGAATTTTTTCAATCGCTGTGTTTCCTTGAAGTAACAAACGCAAATAAAATCACACGTTTAAGCTTGTGCACACGATAAGTCTTCAAAAAACACGTTACCCTTTCATCTACTTCCTCTCTTCTTCTTTGTGGTTTGCACCAATGGCAACCTCATCCCAGTGCCACGACATTTTATTGAAAAGCAAGAGATTTTTTTTTAGAAATTGCCGCAAATTTATTTTCGAAATGTCAACTTGCACAATTATATGGTGAATGGAAACTGATGTTTGTCTATCTCATAAAAAGAATCCTATAAAAACACACTGAGGTCTGTGGTTGTAACATAACAAAAATGTCAAAAGGGGTTGGGAGAACTTCACAGCTGATGAAGAACCACGACAGCACTGACCCGTGTTCTGGAAGTTCTCTCTCATCCGGCAGTACAGCTGCAGCCGCAGTCTCCAGAGGCGGCTCTGTCTCTGGACCTCCGCCTGCGCCTGAGGGCCTGCTCCTGTTTTCCTGGCCAACTCCGACTTCCTCTCCTCCATCCGTCTGCTCGCCAGATCCACCAGGGCGTCCAGCTTGAGCCCCCAGTCTGCTGGCCGGCACACTGAGAAGTAAAGCAGTCGTTAGTCCAGACGATGCGCATCATTTATTAGGGTGAAAAATCAACCCTTGCAGAGGTTTTTCGTGCTCGTTTTGATCAGTTAAAAAGTAAAACTTACAAATAGGGTTATGCCTGGCGCCTGCCTTCATCAGCACGTGAAGAAGAGGGGAGTTGTGGGTAAGCGCGGCCACATCCAGAGGAACCAACCCCTGCTCGCTCACTCGGTTCACCCCTTTTTCTTTATCTCTCTCCCAGTCCTTCTCTTTCTTCTCTCCTCGCTCCCACAAGCTTGATCCTCCTCCTCCACAGCTGGCATGATCTTTGGACAAGAGGCTCTGCACAGCCAAAGTGTCCTCGTTTTCCACTGCCTCCCACAGGGTCTTGTACTAATGGGGCAGAGGGAAGAAGGGTGCACCACGGAAGAAGGCGCGAGAAAGAGAAAGAGGGTTCAGATGTCAAAGGAGATTTATTTGGCGAGGTGGAGGGAGGGGAGTTGCAAAGAAAGAGGAAAAAGAACACAAGATCCATAAATCAAAGCGGCCAAGGACGACAAACTCATACGCCAGCCTCATGAGATAAAGAAAGCCAGGAAATTTGAGTTATTACTGAATAAAAGCTTGAGCTGTGGATGAAAGAAAAAGTGGTGGTGATTTGTTTAGGAATATTTCTCTCTTTCTCTGTTTAGAGACAGAACAGCTCTGCAAAAACGCAAAATCTTACCAAGGATTTTTTGGTCGAGTTTCAACCTCAAACATCTTAGTGGATTTGAAGTAAGACTAAATAGAAATAGAAGCTTATTTCCTATATACAAGCTAAAATGTCTTGTTCCACTGGCAGATTATTCCACTTATAACTAGTACTTTTTTATGAATATTAAGAATTTATTTACTCAGATAAAATCTCCTATATCTTGCTGTTGCTTGTTAGTTTTGTCTTATTGCAGTATATTTGCACTAGAAACTTAGACCAAAAACACTTAGTAAGATTTTGTGTTCGTGCAGAGAATACACCGACTGCATGTTCCTAAGCAACTGCTCACCAAAAACAAACTGAAACAAAATCCACAACGCAGCCGAAAGACACAAATGCAGCGGACGCAGTCATAGCTCTTCACCATATAACTGGTGGAAACCACAACGCCTCCTGCGAGCTCCTCTGCACACTCAGCTTAGTCAAAGTGCAGCCGCTGTTTGTCCCGTGTGAGCGACAGGAGGATTAGCTTTGTGCTTCAAAACAAATCTCCAATCAGCTATTCCACCTGAAAGCACCTTAATTATAGTGTTGCAGTGAGAAGTTCGCAGTGTCATTTTAATTTGAGGTGTAGGGGTGGAAAGACTCATTAACACAGTTCTATCATAACCCTGGCTCAATAACACTCCTCCTGGCAAATACACAGTCAAGTGAGGAGTTTATTAAAGGGGCCGTGTTGTGAGTTTTCTAGGCATGCAGTACCACTCTATAGCACAACCAGGTTAGAATGTTACCCTAATTTGTTATAAAAATGCTACATCAAATATGACTTGCAAGAACATTAACTTTGTAATTTAAAACTTTGAAATTGTGTCTTTGTCTCTTTAAAAACTCCAGCCCTTTCTGAAGCTGGAGTTCAGAAAGGGCAGGACGTCACCACAACATGGCTACTTTATTAACCCTTTAACAACGTTTTTAGCAGTGTTGCACTAAGAACTACCTCCTGTAATGAGCTCAGCTGATGAATAGTTCCATTAGGTGTTTGCTAATTGCTGCTGGCTAGTCTGAAGGAGCTGAATGGGGCGAGTCAGAGCTGCTCTGTGAGGCAGAAGCTTGGAAGCTGCAGCTTCAAGGAGGAGCTTTGTCCTTGAAGGTAGATCCACCTGAGCTTTTTGCACGGCTGAATGGTTGCCACGGGAGATTAAAGGAGGTAAACATTCGTGTCGCCAAATGCAGCACAACCAATCATTAGATTTAGGGGGAAATTACTTTTTCACCTGGTTGAACTGCTTATATGCTCTCCATAGTTATGTAAAAAGCAGTGTATTTTCCTACAAAAGGTACAGAACAGTTTCAGCTCCTTGCCGATGCTACATATGGTGTGGCGGGGTAGAAGAGAGTGCTAGCATCTTACAGCTTCTGCAGGCTTGCTGGTGTGTTTGGGTGCATCCAACTCGGCGGCGACGGACGACTCTCCTCCCCTCAGTCTGACAGAGAGGTTCCTGTAGATTCGCTTGGGTGAGACGGGACCCAGGGAGCGCCGGCGTTGAGGTGGGTTCCTCATGGATACCGACATGACAGAGGAGACCGAGAGATAAGAGGAGCCGGTGGGGGAGGTTGCAGGAAAAGATACAAGCAAAAGAAAAGGAGCTTAGTTGTCGAAAATGTAGGAAAATAAAGAATTGCTGGGAAATTGCAAGGAGGATTAGAAACTCTGAGAGGAGCAACGGGGGAGATTGACAAAAAAAAAAGAAAAGCCAGGAAAATGGTGAAACGCAGGAGTGAAAAAGATGGGAAACACAAAGAGAAGAAAATAAAACAGAACACTTAGTGAGGCCAACCGATTCTCTTCTCAATGAAGACAATTTTCTGCTAACTTGAGTGCCGAGTATCGGCTGAGAGCTGTTATCCGAGCGGGATAAATGGGCGCGAGTAATGCCTGTTCAAAGCAGATGAAAATAGCTTGAAGGATTCAGCCTCTCTGCCTGTTCTGTCGTTTGTTCTCCTCTTACCCGCTGTTATGTGACAGGGCTTTTCTTGTTTTGTTTTTCTGGAGGAAATCTTCCCCTCAAAACAAAGCAACAGGCTCATCGTTTTAATTAGCAAAGAGTTGCAAACTCTCATAAACACATAATTCCCCTCTTGTTACTGTGAATTTAAATCTCTTTTATCTCCAGCAAATCGTGCGGTACAAAAACTTAAACTTGTCCATGTTTTCTCACAGTACAGCAGCAAACCTGAAGGAATTGATGAGACGAATCAAATCGAAGTGGAAGGAATATTGTGTGTGGTTTCAAAAAGGTTTTTGTATTCACTCCCCTTTATTCTGATCTCAAGATATAACTAAATGCCTTCAGAGTCTAATTAGTAGTCAACTTCTGTGTGTTTTAATCTCAGCTTGAAGTTCTCTGAAGGTTTCGGAAGCAGTTTTCTTTTACACTTTATTTAACCAGAAATGACTCAGTTAAATTGAAAATCTCTTTCGCTGGCAGTGTCCTTGCAATTCTTATTAGAGAATACGAGTTTTCTTTTTAATCTATTTGCAAAAAGAGAAAGAAAGAAAAAAATCTCTGCAGTGAAACAAAGTGGTGGCAGCATCATCCTGAGTGAGGGAATCTGGTTAAAATGGATGAGGCTAAATAAAGACTTGAGACAGCTAGAACAACAATTAAATGGTTTAGATTTGATGTGTTATAATGGCCTAGTCAAAGTCCAGAACAAAATTCTTGAAATTTACTATTCTTTTCTTAGATGCTTTTCTTTAAATCCAGTTCAATTCAACAATACTTTATTAATCCCAAAGGGAAATGAAATGTTGCTGAAACTCATATTAAATCAAGATTTAAGAAGCAACAATTTAATGTGTCGTAAAAATCTGACTGAACTTCAGAGTTTATTAAATTTCCACCTGGAATTTTTATTTTGTTTGCAAAACTTCTTTAAAGCAGCATGTTAACTATCACATACCGTCTTCTGTTTTGATCTGCGGCTTTGAATCCTTATGAAGTTTTATGTGGAGAAGTGACAAAATGTGAGACGTTAAAGACAGCGCGAGTCTGCAAACCATGTTATTATCATCTAGTTCTGGTTTTCCCCTCCACCTCCCCGATCCCTCTCTTTTTCAGTCTCCTTGTGTGATGGCGCCCCTCCTTTCATCCTCTCTCCAGTTTGGAATCATTTTCGTGTCGCCTCGACTCTGTTTCAAAAGCACGCTGACAGGAAGAGCGTCTCTCTGACGGCGAGACATTCACGGGATGTCAGACGTGAATAAGTGGATCTTGTCACCGTCGCCATATCTCATCTCCCTGATGAACCAAGTCTTTATGCACTAAGTGGGGATCCGTCCTTGGGAGGGATCAAATACTACCCTGGTGCGCTCTAATTTAGCTAGAATGACACCATATCATCGTCAGGCCCGTTAACCCGCTACGTGATTCCTGAATGCAGCGCGGACTGTCAACATGTCTGCAGGCAGGAGTGTGAGGGCGTTATCGGGTGTTACTGGGAGACTCTTACTGTGTTTGTTTATTGTGTCCTGCAGAACTCACCAGAAGTGCTGATGAGATGTTTGTGAGAGGAGATAAGCTTGTGTTTAGTGTTTGTCTCCCAGATAAAACAAGACAAAGTAGGGCTCTTAGGAGCTGGAAGCTGAACTTTTAGAGAATACAACAGCAGGTTGGTGTGAAACACTGACCTGCAAAGAGAAATACACCACTGATTCACTGTGGGGTTTTTTTGTTTTGTTCTTTTCTTGTCAACCTCTCAACTTGAGGGGATGATTTTTTTTCTTTTGCTTTGCTTTTTTTCTTTAACCTCTCACGGCTCTCTGACGCAGACCTGAGAGAGCGGCGTGTTCGCGGGCGGCCTTTCCGGTTTGTCAGACTGTGAAATGCAGTGGCACTCAAGTTCAGCGATGGGTGGAAACGTGACAAATAACGTTCCTCGTCCCGCAGGAAGTGATGCTGCGCAGTCGACTGTCTGAATAAACCACAGACGAGCCTCGAACAACGTCAAAGCGTTGGGATGTAATTGACTTATCGAGGCCTGAAAGTGAGCTTTCAGAATCAGTAGCATGTCTGTGTCAGAGGTCAAAAATGGGCAAAACAGTGGAAAAAAAAACAACACACAACACCCATCTACAGAGTGGTAAACCCAGGGCTGCAGGGTGTTAAGGGTGGTATGGGTGCTAGAAAAAAAATCTATAAATAAATATACTGTGTGATCTAATCAAGTTTGCAGTTACTTATTGTGATTTCCAGTCAGTAGGGTGTGAGCATCAACTGTGTTGTGTACAGTCTAGGATTTATGGCCAACATATAAGTGATGCGGACTGTTTGATTTCACACAAATTGGCATTTTCAAAGACTACATTAGACTGACACAGTAATGAAAAATAAATGTAGCAGTCCAACATTAAATTATATATTCTACAGTGATTCTTGTGTGGTTTGAGTTTGTGAAATCTATGTGTGAAAACAAAAAAAAAAAATTAAGATTCTGAACTTTACCTAAAATGTTGGTTAAATTTCATCTTGTCTGACTCTTGTGAACCAAATATTGTGTATTTTTCATTGGACACAAAAGAAGAAGGCAGTCATTCAAGAAAGAACAGCCAAAACATTAAATCTAGACATTTAAAGTCAATTCCTGTTAAAATGTCAGCTTAAGACACAATGCTCTGCAGGTTATTAAATTAAAGGTTTTTACAGACAAGTCACATCTTGTCAGGTCTTAATTTTCATTATCAACTCCAAAATAGTGGAGTTGATAATGACTTGATAACAAGATATTTCTCCCATAAGTGAAATAATCCGTCAACGAAACAGAATTATGTTTTCATCAATAGTAGGAAGTTACTGACTTAAAACAAGCTCCTATATTTTGTTGAAAAGTGACTTGAAAGTTGTTTTATTTCAAGTGCCTGGAGATATCTGCGCTAGCAACTAACTAGATTTAGTGTTTTTGCAGTGTATTGTACAGTTCTGCTGTCAGGGGTCGTAATCTGTCTTATTTTATAGAATCAACGGGACCAAATGTGGATCTCAATCCAATCCAAAATTAGTAGATTAGTCTCATTACTTTTAATGTCCGGTATTTCATAACTCATTATAGCGTTAAGTACAGCTAAAACCTCAGAAAGAAATGGTTTGTTTACAGGTACAAAATAGATTTAGAAGGGGATAAAAAGGTAATCCGTTGGTACCAAAGGGTCAAAGGTCGGTCAGCAGGCATTTTAGTCAACTACTCTGCATGCAACAATATTCAAAACATCATATTGCGAATTTAAAGATGGCATTGACTCACTGTAATGTTTTGATTGTTGATTCTTTGTTGCATAACTTTGTGTTTTTGTGTTTGTTATTATGTAAAGCACTTTGAAATGCCTTGCTGCTGAAATGTGCTATACAAATAAAATTTGAATTTGAATATATTGCATGAATTGGTCACTTCAGGCTGCTTTTGACAAAAAAAATAAATAAAAATTTTTTAAAAAGACCTCTATTGACTTTTTCAACTATTCCTGCTTAGAATCCCTTGTCACTACTGAGAAAACCAAGATGGAAGATGTTTGTCAAACAAACACTGGCAAATCGTAACAATAAGCTTCATTTCACAGGCCATGCTATATTGTTTTACTTTAGGACACAGTGAAGTTCTTAATTCATTGTTCCATGAACGAGAGCGAGATGTTCTAGTTAACACGCATCATAACATAATTATGTTACTACAATTCCTGGCATGAAATGAGACTCTGATCAGCTACTGGAACCTTCTCTCTCTATCACTTTAAACTGAAAACCGGGGGATTTCTTTTTCTTTTTTTGTTTTAGATCAGCCCCTCTGGTTTGTAGGTCATCTTCAGCAGACCACATCTATGCAGTAATAGTTTTCTCAGAAAGGAATTGCTTTCTTTGCGTTGCAGCTGCTTCCTCGTGAACATTGTGCTTCATTGTCCCAGCGCCTTGTCCATTAAAAGGATTTAAGTGCCTAGAAGTTGCCATGGATACCACATTAAAACCTGACAAAATGTCTTGGAATGATGGTTGTTGATGAAGAGGACAAAAAGTGTAACTTAACCCACTTGTTCATGATTGGGTAATAATGAGCCACTTAAACACAAATAAAGTTTTGGACTTTCATACTGATAACTTTTTTTAAAGCTCTTAGAATTTTTGTTTTAATCATACACATTTACAAGAGCTCTTAACTTTCTTTCAGGACCATTTTAATCAATGTTTACTTTAATAAATTACTTTTCAAACTGACAAATTACATATTGTGGCGCAATGTCCAACACTGGGTCCTCCTTGAGCCAAGGATGAAATCCTAACACTGTTTTAGAAACTTTTATGAAACTTTTGAGCCAACAAGGTCAGTAGAGTTTGCCTATGAGGGACTTTTACCCTCACATAATATCCTGTTCCTCGCTCCAAACGCGTCTCTTACCCTAAGCGAATATCTCCACGTCGCTTTGTCTCCCGTCCGACGCCGCAGCGACGCTACGACATAGTTTTCGTTGTTTGTTCAGAAACGTCCGCCAGCCGACCGGATAAAATCCATCGTTTCTCTGAGTTTTCCCCGCGGACTGAGAGGCGCACCTGACTCGTTACCCGAGCGCGAGACTGAACATTACGCGACACCCACTCGCGCGCACGCGTTTTTCCTCGTTCCCGCCCACTTCCTCGCGACATACCTTAAGAGTTTTGCCCCAAAACAAATACTTTGAGGTCATCTCAGTCTCTTGTTAATTGACTTTGTGACACCGCGACCGAGTCCCGAGCGTTACTTTCAAATAAGTATAATAAATTGACGTGGCTTCTGTTGAGATTCTGTGTTGATTATGCAGCGTGGGGGTGGGCGGCATGTCTGAATCCCCTTTATTTATAGACCAAAAACTGTAACGACACAACAAGGCAGCCTACGACTTCTCACTGTGCGTCTGAAGTAAAAAGGCCAAATGAAGTAGTGTTATGCCTTAAACCTGTAAAGTTAGTCGGAAGGATAACATTTTCATTTCATTTATCTTGCCAGAGATTCTCAATTATACTTATGAACTTTGACTGGATCATTGTAAGACATTACTTTACTTTGGTGAAGACCAAATGGTTTAGCAAAAAAATATATATATATAATAATTGTAAAAATGCAAATGAGTTGAGCCATGTTTTAAAAATGTATATGTAACCTTAAAAATGCCAGTTTTTGTTGTTTTTACAAGGCATTTTCATCCAATATATGCTAAAGATTATATGAAGAATGACACTTATAATGTAAGAAACAGTTTTTTGTTGTTGTTGTTTGTGCAAGTTGGTTGCGAACTATGCGCTCTTGTTGATGTCATTTTCTATAGTAAAAAACAATTGAAAGTCCCACTGAAGAGAATGTACGAAACCTAGAAACAAAAGTAAAACAGTTCTTTAATTTAAACAGATTTCTTCTAGAAGGTGTTAACAAATTAGAGTAAAGTTGCTTGTGTGGAAATAAGCAGATTTTGTTTAGCTGGTCCGAAGGTAAAATGGCTCTTAGGGTTGTAGAGATTACTGATCCCCGTCTTTGAATCATCTTTGACCAGCTTCTCTGTTCCAGATGAAGAAATGGATCCCCACAGCATGATGCTGACACCACCACTAAGTTTTACCATGGAGATATTCTTTTCCATTTAACATAGGATGTTAGTTTCTCAACAAACACATAATTTTGAGAAGCATTATCCCTGAACTGTCTGATTCTTGCCGTTCATGATGCTCTTTGTTTACTAATGTTCAGCACTAACCACCTGAGGTAGAACAGCTGCGTTTTCAGTGACGCCAAATTTCCCACAGGTGTACTATATGTACCAGTTATGTGATTTCTGAAGGCAAGTTGTTTGATTTTATTTGGGTGCATTTGAATTTGGATGAACAAAGTGGGCTGAATAAAAAAAAATAAAAAAAATACATGACACACTTTAAGATTTTTATGTGTCAAGAGTTTCGAGAACCTTGCTCTATAGTTTCTTTAATGACTCTTATAGCGACTGTCAGGAAACTGCATGGTATTTCAGCCTGAGCTCAATAAATGTGTGACATGACCGTATTTACTGGGAAATGGTAAAGGAGCTATTTTAGGATTTTTCACAGAGCCCCTACATCTGTCTTCTGCATAGGTGGTGGAATAACATCATTAAAAAAAAAGAAAAAAAGAAAGAAAAGAGCATAGCTACTTTCTGACTGTTTCACACTACAGACTGAGACACGTGTGGGCGTCTGGGGGCTCAAAGGAAGTAGTTGAAAACAAGTGTTTCTGGAGACAAAGGTTAATGAATGACGTGGGAACTGTTTCCTTTTTAAGTCCTTCAAAAGAAGTGAAATTTTTTTACTTTCTTTTTTCCCCGAATGCTGACAAATGAAATTGACAGACGTAACTCACGCTGCCTCGTTCTCGGTGGCCGATTGTCTCCTTCAAGAGTCGATAGCTGGCCCGACTCGCAGCTCTGGTCCTTGCTAAAATGGAGGCTTTAAAACCAATTACCTTCCAACTTCTTGTCAGGAGTTTAATACTCCTCTCAGTCATGGACGTCTTTGACCTCCTAATTTAATTTGAGACCCAACACGGCCCACTTTTTGCCTCCAATATGTTTACTGGAGCACATCACATTTGCTGAATTTAACAGACTGAAAAACAATTAGGAAGACCATTTGTGTGTGCGCTCATTTGCTACGCTGACACACACACACACACACACACTGGGCTACGTGTTTCCCCACACTAGCGTGCCAAGCAGTCTGCTGACGGAGGGGGGGATGGACAGAACCGGTCGTAGCTCATTCTCGCCCCCACACACCTATCAGCAGTTTGCCGCTTTGCTGCTGAGAGGATTCTGTTGTCATGGCGATGACCAAACGGTGGCCTTCATGGGTAATGCAAAAAAAACAAAACACCTCACACCTCATTACCTGAAACTCAATGGCCGCTGTTTAACAACAGATGACAAAACAGACTAAATAAATTAAAAAAATGTAAAAAATCAGTGACGATGTCAGAATTTGAAGGTACTGCTATGAGGCTTTTAGTTTTTTGCCTATCCTTGTTTACCTTAAAAGTTAGAGCAAAACTAAGCAAAAGGCGCTGTTTGTGCTTTTTGTAATGCATAAATTAAGCCAAATGGCAAATATGCGCGCAACATGTACAAAGTAACTGAAAATCAGTCGTGAGTTTGTTTTCTTCCCAGAGGAAAATTAATATCTTGAAAAAGATCAGCCTGCCGAGTTAACGTCTCAGTGGTAGGTTTTCTGTTTTTAATCAAAGATAAGCGCATGTCATCCAAAAACTGAGAAAATCACTATGAGCTTCAGATAAAATCAAAGCGTAGATACCATTTTTTTAATATGTAAAGAATATATTTCTGATATATTTTACATTGTAAATGTATTCCAGACCATATCAGACTTTTATGAAATCCTGGAAGCAAAGACCTTCACTTCATTTGGCCTTCTTATCATGCTGGAAAAATAAAAGGGATAAAAGGATTTAAAGTTCCCTTTTTCACGTGTTGTTTCCCGTTCCATAACAGGATAGCAACACAGAATTTCCCCCACTTTTCTCTCTGTTGGAATGAAAACATTATTTGCCTCCTGCATCCCTGGTTCTTGGGTAGCTGAAAAGATATAAATCTAGCTTTCCATCTCCCTCTCCCTCTCTCTTTCTCTCTCTGTCCGAAGGAGTCTCAGCCTGTCGTTACTCTGAGGACGAAGAGGAGATAACAGGGCTCTGTCAAACAAACTTGGATATTTGGGCTCTGGAGGCGTCTGGATCCCGGCCCAGGCTACATCTCAGTATAACAGCAGATAAAAGAAAGATGCTGCTTGCCAGGTTCAATTGGGTTCTCCAGGAGAGGATAATAGAACAGTTTCTTTAGGCTTTCTTTCAACAATGTTCGCAGTGGGGGAAGGAAGGGGGGTTGAGACAAATAGGTGATGCTGATGAACACTAAACTGGCTTTTCCAGGTCTTACTTGCACTGCTGATTGGAGTGTTGGATAGAGGAGAGAGCGCAGGTTGAAGAAAAATGAACTTCACATTCCTGGGATGCTGTAGAAATAACCAGATTTTAGACCTTCTCATACCTCTGAGTTGCCCAGCTGACATCCGGTGTGTATGCTACTTCATTAACATCAGCCAGGGTGCAGATGTGAAAATTAAGTGAAAACCACTGACAGAACTATAAAAAGGAGTCTGTTTTCAAATGAAACATCAGAAAATCTTCTAAAGTCTAGAATCCTCATAATATATAATGAAAGTAGAATTTAATACACTTTAACCACGAAAATTTGCAAAATTAGCATAAAATTAACAACTATTTGCTTTTCTCCTCTGGTCAAGTATTGTTGACCAGAAGAGAAAATGACAAGTGATGGCACATGTTTACCTTTGCCTCATACGGTCCTCCTTGACGATCCTATGAGAGGAATGACATGTGTTGCACTAGGTTACAAAAACTGTTAGCTGATACAGTCATCTTCCCTCATAATTCATTCACTCTGGTAACAGGGTCTCCCATGTGGTGAGAGAAGATACTTTTGGCAAACAACTTATGCAATATTTTTGCAACCTTTGTGCTGCCTGCTCAGCACTGCTCTCTCCTGGTTTTGGCTCTGGCTCAGCAGCAAGCACAGCTCCTGTTGCTTCCTATGTGAAAGCAGCCAAATAGGACCAGCAGGCCTGTTAGGAAAATTTTCCAAGTTCATTTACTTATGAGTTTATTTGAAAGGTTATGTTTTCATATTATTATTCTGTGTGCTGGTTACTTGACTTCTTTTGTTTTGTGATACAGTATTAACTGTCTTTCTAGGTGTTTGCTGGAGGTTAAGAAAGTTTTCACATGCTTGTGTTACTAGCTGCTTTGATCATTAGCTGTCTGTGTTATCAGCTCCCTG
>CAEFZY010044078.1:0-82617 GCA_903066815.1 Brachyrhaphis roseni
ACCCCGCCTCTCGCCCGGAACGCAGCTGGAGATAGGCACCAGCACCTCCCGACCCCACAAGGGATAAGGGTGCAAGAAAATGGATGGATGGATGTTCTCCCATCCCAGAAATGGAATTAGACCAGAGGATACTTAGTAACCCTGAACAGGAGCACCTAGCTTACATACTTTAGATCAACATTAGATTCTTTTTCTTCTTTTGCTCTTTCCTTTGGTTTGTTATTTTTGTTACTTTTAAATCCTGTAAAGCACTTTGTATTGCCTTGTTGCTAAAAATGTACTATATAAATAAAATTACCTTTACCTTTACTGATATAACCAAAGAAACTCATCCTGGGCATCCAATTTAGCATGTTTCTGGTTGCTTTTGTTTCTTTTAGAAGATAATATGGTTCTGTTGACATCTTCAGGGCATGACCCTCAGCATGAACTGGAACATCTGATAGCTGAATGTGAAGCAGCTGGGATGATTTGGCTCTTCTAAGTCTGAGGCTGGAAAAAGGTGGATTGCTCTCTCTTGGCTAGAGACACAAGTGCTTTGCTGTCTTGTTCAAGAGATATGATTGTATGGAGTGGGAGATATTTGGACCTCATATTTGCTCTGGAATAGTAAAGAAAAAAGATAGAATAAACAAGAAGATATAATTTCCCAGTCCATCCACAATCAGACCTTTAACTGTGGTCATGAGATATGGATCAATACCAGATCCCAGATACAAATGACAGAAGCAAATTGTAGACAAAAAATCTGTGAGGTAACAGATCAGGCTGAGACTCTGGCAAATGGCAAAAAGCAAAAATCTTTATTTCGTTTGCAAACGGAGAAAACATAGCATAGCACAACACAACAGGTGTACCTGCAATGAGTTCTGACTTGGAGCTGCAAGCTCTCACAATATATAGGACTCTCCCACAATGTGGTCACTCCCTGGCCCAGAGCCAGTTTGAACAGGTTTTATGCACAGTCATGTAACATCAGGGTGGACAGGATGCAACCTCGTCCTGAAGGGTCAGTTAATTGTTTAGATGATAAACATATTCTTGCTCAAAATATGGAAATTTCTAAAAGTCAGGTTTACTAATGAAACAATTTTGCATAACAAAAACATTGTTAGACCTTGTTCGTGCACGTATTCTTAGCTTATGACATTCAAAGGAGAAACTTGTTAAACCTCAGGGCTTATTCCATCTCACTATTTTTACCTAAACTATCTGTTATCTGTTAACAAACTCTGGCGCCTTGCTTTGGTACGTGTGGTGAAGCATTAGTCCATTCATCAGTCTGCTGTGACTGCTACAAGGACAGGTCAACAGAAAAACCTATCTAACTGGTTCTGCAGAGACTTTCTCTGGCCTCCACACTCTAACAAACTGATCAATACTAATGTGGTTAAATGAGTAAAATAATCAAAAAGAAATTGTTAAAAGAAATAATAACACAATTTTTACTTCACAAAACCTTCTCCATGGCATGGTTGAACTGACCCTTAGAGATAAAATGAGTAGCTTTTCTATCTGAAGAGCTGGTCCTCCACTCAAACCAAGTCAGATGTGGTGGTTTTGGCATCAGGGTGTCTTCTTGGCACTTGCTGTCTGAGTTTTTTGTTGGCATGTTCTATTAGGAGAAACCTTGGGGACAGACTCAGAAAATCCCTCCTGAACCTGGAAACACCTTGGGAACCACAGAATGAGCTGGAGAATAATGAGATGTAACACCTTTGACCCTGTACTGAACAAGTGGAAGAGAATGTATAAATGAATAACCTATTATTTCTGGCCTTATTTATACCGTTAATTTGACATAAATTTCTTGACATACTCTAGCTGTTGCTAGATGTGACATGAAAAAGTGCCATGCCGTCATGTTCAGACCAATGATGCGTCTCCACCTTGACAGGTAAAGGCTAAATACAGATTAGCCGTCTTATCAAAATGACGTAATACATAAACACCACCCACTACCCCATATATCTGACTCTGAGGAACCTTTTGTCAAACAAGCTCAGATTTTGATTCAGTCTGTAATAAACAGTTTACAAATTAAAATGCTTCTACGTCAAAACTAATAAAACACCTGGAGGAATCCTCTCCTTCTTTGACGCTGTTCCAGAATAACTGACATGATCATTCAGTGGGCCCTTGTTTTAATCAGATTAGCAGATTAGAAATGTTGGTGCGGATTACTTTATAACCCAGATTGAGGGAGAGGAGAGGGATTCTTCAGTAGGATTTTGGTGGTGAAGGACCGCTTCCTGTGAGCACTCGTGAGTACCCTCTTTTTCTACCGGTGGACTTATGCTATAGTTGAAATGTTACTGAGAATCCTCAAGCCAAGATCTCATGTTTGTCATGTTGAATGAGCATCATGTTGGCTGAACTTTTCCATTTCTTTTACAGAAAATGCCAGTCATAAATGTGGATGACCTGACGGACAAGGATAAAGCTGTGATGGAAGTAAACCAACTCAAAATTGAAGTAAAACTTGAGAGGTGGTTGGTAAGCTTTTCTTACCCCTGTCATTTCTACTTATAATTTCTGCATGATGAAGAATTTAATCCAAACACACAAGTTTGCAATTCATTTATTAGGAAAAAAATATCATAAACTCACATTTCCACATACCTGTCTGATCATTTTAGACATCTAAATGCTGTGAAGAAATCAAGGAGTACATTCAGGCCGGAGTGGAGGAGGACACCCTCGTCAAAGGCATTTCAGAGGAGAAGAACCCCTTCAAGGAGAAAGGTGGCTGTGTCATCTGCTGAAATGCTTTTCCTATCTCAGATTAGTACCCAAGGACATTCTCCCTCCCCTCGTAAAGTGGATTTGCAGACTGAGAAGACTAGAAGGACACGATAAAGACAGGAGTTATACAACTGCACGAGCTACCCTGTAAATGAATTCACCATTTTTGGGGGGCAGATTTGTAGCCTTATAAATTCACCCTTTGAACAGATGCAATAAATAAGAGATTTTGTTCTGCACGAGTTCCAACAACAACGCTTCCCTCTCATGTGATGTATATAGTCTGAGTAAATGGGTCTGTGTGTTGTTTCATGCAATGAAGCAGCTGTCATTAAACGTGCATGTTGATAACTCAGACTGTCTCTGTGATTACCTTTGGGGTTTTTCAAGTTAACCTACAGTAGGCGATGTGTCATAGATTTGTCATAATGCTATCAGCATTATGGATATTATATACATTTGCAGCATTATCAAAGAAATTTATATTTCATTGTTTAGGTGATGATGATATTATTGCTGGACAGTAAAAACATAACTAACTTTTGTATTTTTTTCTGTAGTGCATAATTTTGAAGATCAAGTCAAAAGACACAAATTACAGTGTTCTGTGATTTATTAGACAGACAGACAGACAGACAGACAGACAGACAGACAGACAGACAGACAGACAGACAGACAGACAGACAGATAGATAGATAGATATGACAATTAAAAAAAAAAAAATTCTACCTAATTACCTAATAAACTGTAACCGAATTTTCCTTAAGTTATGAATCTGGGCGCAGAGATAGATTACAAGTACTCTTTTTGTAGACTTTGAACTCTTTCACTGCTTCCCACTCAGTTTAGAACACAAACCAATTTGCGCATGCGCAAATAGCTGAACGTCAACAGTGATGGCGCTGCGAGAAGGAGCTCTGCGCGTAAAGATGCTGCTCTGCAGCCGCACTTTGTACAAATTCGCCTCTTTTTCAGGTGCTCGCTTGCTTTCTAATCACGTGTCCTCTCAATCTGTATCGCCCAAGCCCCCAGAGATCGCGGATGACCATTTAATCTACTCACAAGAGCACTTTGCGTTGAAGGAGGCCCTCAGGAAGGTACGCAGGATTGCTAATATCCTAATTTTATTACAGTTAACCTAAAGGGCAGGTAGCAAGTCAACGCTGACATAATAGTGTGACTACTTTGGATGTCTTTTATCAACTTGTTAACACAAAAAGTGTTAAAAGCAAAGAAAACTTGAGCTAAAAACTAGGTGAGAGGTCAAAGTTAGCTTGTTTTGATTCCTCCATTGCTTGATTGTGTTCATATTTGCAGCCTCTCTGTCCTTCGCTGCAGGACAGTGAAGGACTCCCTCAGCTAAATATTTTCTCCTTGCTGTCTGAAGGTAGTTTAACAAATATGCGTGTATATCGTTGAGTTGAGGAAAGAGCAACACGGAGGCTGCACAGTTCAACAAACACAGTTACAGTCTGACAGCCGCTTCTCATGACCCTCGTCTTCGTTTCAGCTGCTGCTGCTGACTTATACAATATCTACCTGCCTGTCCTCTGACTCCTGCATGTTTAATCCTATATCTTTATATTTCCAGAACATGACATGAAACATGCAGGCAATCATGAGAATGGTTGAGGTCTGGATGTGTAAATATTCTGTTTGATACGCCAAACAGAATATATATATATATTTATTTTTTTTATTTTATTTTTTTTTAAGAAAGTAAAGGTTTGAGGCCCAGTCAGATGATGTTTTGGTGTTTTTCGTATCCACCTTTTTCAGGTAAGAATAGGGTGAATTTGATAGTAGGTTTCATGTCAAGAATGGATGCCATAAAGTAAAGTGAATTTCTTTAATCTGCTCATATCGTCTGCAAAGTAGGCTTTCCGACTATACATTTCATCCACTAATAGGAGCTCAGTTTAATAAGTTTATTTTAGTTCAACAGTTAGTCACAATTTTTTATTTTTATTAGGAATCAACTGGCCCAAACAGGAATAGAGCCACACACAGTTCAGTGTATTTTAATCATGCATATTAAATCAACCTTTTGTGACTTTTATAATTGTTCAAGATGCACCTATACTTTCTGACACATTATTATTGCTAATTATTTTTCTAAAGAAATAGGTTGACAACTAGTAATCAACGTGAGTCTTTTTAGATTTATTTTACCAGACGAAAAATGGAAATGAACTTCAATAATAGCAACAGGAGACCCAGGGGGAAGGAAGCAGAAATGTGGCATAAAGTCAAGGGAAGTTTTTGTGACTGACTAAAGCTTTGTTAGTCAGACAATAAAGATTCATTCTTCCTCTTTTTTTTTATTAAAGAATGCCAGAAGGCTGAAAATAATCTAGCACTGGGAATTCTGGGAATATTGTAAATGTGAAAAAGGAAATCCAGAACAATATGATGGCAATGCAGGAAGGGAACTTTGAGTAAGAATGCTTTATTTAAAAAAATTACTATAGAGTAGCGTGTTTATAAATTACTTACGATTATTGTTGTAGGAAATCCCCAGTCAATGCTGAAGGTTACAGTCACAGAATGCCAGTAAATCTGACATAAACATTAAACCAAGAGCTTTCGTAGCCCTGGACATGTCCAGGAACTGGGCAGAGCTGGGATTCTTAACAAAGCAGCTGCTGTGATGAAAGATGAACAACAGATTCCCCTGACATTATTAGGAAGCACTTAGTCATGTGCTGCTTTGCTTGGATGCAGCTAAAGATTTTCTGCAACTTATCAATAAGTTCACCATGCATCACTCTAATTAGGGCAGCAGAGTTTTAAAACTAACCTACACAGTAAAGCAGCCGGCTATAGGCTGAGTACACAGAGCAAAAAATATATATCCTGCTCATTAAGCCCTTGAAAACTACTTTGTTTTCAAGGGCTTGAAACCAAGATGATAATAAATGGCACATTTTTTAACAGAAGAAAGTATATTTATTGGTTTTGTTTTAAATGAAAGCATTTAGGTCTCATTGTAGAATTTTGTGACAGTCATCATTGCATACCAGTCCATTTTTAGTAATTAACATGATGATTGATTAAAACATATTTGACAATATTGATATATGTGGTATATAAATGCATTTCAGAGAAAAATGAATGTGTTTAAAAAAAACATAAAATAAATTTTTCAGATTACTGCTAAATTATTTTGACATCAGTATATTGTTGCTATGCTAATTAGGATATTTTATATATATCCTCCAAAATCCCGTACTGTAAAAATAATTTTTAATGGGAAAATCCTGCCTAATTTCGTCATATTCAGAATATTTTGTCCAGTGAAAAGCATCGACTTTCCAAACAGAGCATGCTGAAATTCTTTGCAATGCAACATTTCTGACCACATATTACTAAAAGACAACTCATGTGAAGTCTCCCAGCTATATATCACGAAATGAGCAAAATGACTTTTTTGATGACATTAGGACATCTAGGATTACGCCCTGATGACTTTTCTGCTTGGATTTCCAGCAGCTAGCTGTCCCTCCCTTTTCCTCCTCGGGATCTGAACTTTTAACCTGAAGTGCGAGTTAAATGAGAGGGTTACCTGTGTTTGTTTTTGTTTTTTTTATATTCCCTCACAATTTGTTCTTTTCTTTTGGCCTAACTGTGATTAGCTGGCTTGGCATCTGTATATCTTGGCAGTAATAAATGACTGTAGGCACATTTTGCAGTTTTGACAAAAGTATTGACTGCTGTCTGGAGGTGTTGATAAGGATTTATTAAAACATGGAAATAAAGTTATCTGGTTTATTTTTTACTATTTCGGATTCTAGTGGGTTAGCTAGCTTAAAGGCTAAATAATTAGTTTGATTTTTATAAGTTCTTTTCTTTAACAAAAGGAAAGTTTTATGTTTCTCTTTTTTGTAAATTATTGTTTTTAGTCATCTACTCAAGTACCAAGCCTACAGTCCCCTGCTTTGCAGGTATGCTTGCCAGAAACAGTGCTACCTTTATAATCGTGATGGGTATTCCTCCTTTGGTTTCCATACTACAACTATCTGCATTTTTTGCAGCGGTAAATATTTCCAAACAGCCTAATTTATATTTCTTTTTAGCCAGAGAAGGTATAGGAACCTTCTTTCAGCTAGTTGACCCACAATGTGTGGCGTAAGGCAACATTTTTCATATTTTTCCTTATGAAATACTCTTGTTATTCTTACACATCTGTAGCATTTAATTATGGTACAAACAAATATTTTTCCTGTTTTGAAGCCATAATTTTGGAAAATATTAATACAACATAATACTGGTATTCAAGCCAGTTTCTACATACCAATGTTATTACCAATAGTGTTTTTAATTTTCAAATAATTATTTATTGCCCATCCAGATTAGCTTGAACCTTTATTTTTGCTAAAATAAAATGTTAAAAAATATGTGTGATCTCATCAAATGTTTTTATTAAACATTTTATTTTAGCATTTTATTTGTTAAAATAAAATACTCTTCAGCTTGTAATGCTAAAAGGATAGTTGCTCCTTGATGCTTTTAGTTGCTTCTTTATTTTTCTATAAGCTGCAACCTATGCTTTTCCTATCTGTTTCAGCAGATTCACTGTTCATGCAGATGGAATTTGACTAATATAATTTTAAATATAAATTCTTAACTGTGTGTACTGAGCTGAATTATTAAGAGAATTGCCCCTTCTACATATAACAATTCTGTGAAAAACACATTAAAATGTTTTTTACTGTAACTGGGTGAATTCAGATCTGCTGAACGTCAAGAAAATTATTGGCCTCAGACACAATCAGCACTAAAGTACAGATATTAGCCTTCAACATTGCCATTTTCAAATGCCATGACATCCCCACTTTCCCAGTACTTATTTATGGTTGAAGACTCCCACAGAACCATTTCCGCAAGTCGCTTTTGCTGATATGCAGCAACTTGTCTCTGTTAGTGTTAAAAAGCAGGCTTGAGAACGGAAATATGCCACGCAAAAAGCTTGATTAAAAATAACGATGCATGTTTTTCCTGTGGTATTTTCTGTAGAGTGTCAATCACTTTTAGCTAAATGGATGAAATAAAACATTTTTATGCAGAAAAATCCTGCAAATTATGTACAAATAGCACTCTAGTTACTTGGAAAAACTGTTCAGACTTAATGCTTAATGTAACACAGTGACACACATGTCCAAGATTGTTCTGGATTGTTATTTGTGCTGCAGCTCATCGACCAGGAGATTAACCCTTATGTGGATCAGTGGGAAGCAGAAGGAACATTTCCAGCCCACAAAGTCTTCAAGATACTGGGAAATGCAGGCTTTCTTGGAGTGAACAAACCAGTTGGTAAGTTGGTAGAGTAGTAGCACTGAGACTTTAGAGTTCTAAAATAAATGTTTTGATGCTAATATATCAAAAATGTCTTTATGAATGTAGGATATTTTTTCATCGAAGTGTCAAAGGAAAACAGCTCTAGATCAAGAAGTTAGTCACAGGAGACATTTAACAAACAGAACTTTTTCCACTGAGTTGTATTGAAGTTGATTGGTTGATTTTATTTAAGCAGTGAACGTACTATGTTGTTAATGCTAATGCTAATTTCCATCCGTAGTCCGTTTGGAGGTGTGAGCTCGTTGCTATTGAAAGCTATTGCGTGAGACATAATGCCATAAGAAACAGTGTTCTTGTGTAAGTTACTATGTATTTAATATAGTAGCATTTCCAGTTTGATCATTTTCATTTGTCAAAATATTTGACACCTCCATCTATGCCTGCTAAAGATTTAACACAACTGCAATTCAAATATAGAAAAAATTACCAAGTAGTAGCTCGCAATACTCTACACTAAATTATGCTGTCTGCACCAAAAGAGATTAGCTTCCATGACATACTGAAAGCGAAACTGATGTCTAATTTGTCCAACCACTAGGGGGCTCTTATAGATCATTAAAATTTTATGTGCAAGCAGTCATTTGGTCCTTAAATCTGAAGAAGCAAAAAAAAGATACTGATGTCATGGCAAGAATAACGTACCTCGTCTTGATTCAGCAGAACATTGTAAATGTCACACCCCTGATCCCAATGCACACGGTCCGTTTATGACTGTAACCAATTGAAAGTGTTTCCATGCTTCATAACGGACTTAATGTTCCACAAAAATATACTTACCGTAATGTTCTTACATTTAAACCCACAATTCACACCGATTTTATTTACCTGTTTATTCAAAGTAATGAAAACCAATAATCATGGTTTGAAAACCTCCAAAATACTAAAACATTTTCTTATGGAGCATTATAAAACCTATATACAAAATTTCCTCTTTTTTTTGGAATGTGAATGGAAATTGCAGTTGTTTGATAAATATGGGTTTTAATATCATCGAAAGGTCTAAGTACAAGCTTTTAATGCTGGGTTGAGACCTGGAGCACTCAACATTCTTGCTGTTGAAAACAACCATTTTTTTAGGATCACTGCCATTCTTGAACATATTTCTCAGAGCTAGACAGGATGCTGAACCTTTATAAAAAAAAATAGAATGTTTGATTAGTAAAAAAAATCCCATCTATTTCATGTCAAGTATATAAAAGGAATCTTTGGCACAGAACTCAGTCCATTTGTATCCCTGTGAATTTAATTTGGAGAGCTCTACAAACACGAAACCAGATTAATCATCTATGCCTCAGTCGACATGATAAATGCTCTGTACAGATTCTGTTTGTGACTCTGTTTCAAAAACTCCCTTGATAAATCCGTAACATGTCGGAAGCCTGGAAAATCCTGGTCAAAGCTCAGATGTTGCTTTGAATGATAACATCTTCAACCCAAAAAGACAGATCGGAAAACCCATCAGTCAAAGATTATAATTTACATGCAGGTCCTCGATTCAAAAGAGTTGGATTCAGTTTTTTTAAAAGGTTTCGTTGGCTCTAGTGGCCTTTACTTGAAAGTAGTTTGACAGGAAAAAGGGTAATGAGAGAGGGGCAGACATGTGGCAAATGTCGCCAAGCCGGGAATCGAACCTGCGACCACCGCCACGAGGACTAAGGCCTCAATACAGCACCCCTGTGTTGGCGCTGAATCTAAACTGACATTTAGATTCAGTTTTTATCTAAATGTCTGTCACGATTCAAAACACCTGCTTCTGCATGCTTTATAAACCATTCCCACTTGTGTATGCAGTGTGGTTCTGTCTGAGGTGGAGGAGAGAATGGGATTAGGAAAGTAAAAGACCACTGCTTATGACTTAGATGAATCAAAACTTCTGAATGTGTGGCTAATTATAAGCAGACTTTAGATGTTTCAGTGTTTTTTTTGTTCCTGCCGTAACAGACTGATGTCTCATAATAATGTTCACCTCTTTCTTATCCTTATGTTTGGGAGAAGATGGCAGCATCTTCTCCCAAAGAGAAGATGCTGCATCTTTTGATGCAGAAAAGAACAAAGTATGTCATAGACAGTGTTGGATAGTGAGCTCTGAAGAGAAGATAGCATGGAGAGTCTGTAGGTCGGAGAGGAGGGAGGACGAAGGAATTAAAAAGTGCTGAGCGCACCAGCTTTTGGCATTAGTTGAGAAGATTAGAAAGGAGGATCTGCCCAGTGGTAGACTATAGGAGAGATGTACCATATCACTGTCAAGATAATCATTTAAAACATAACATTGAAATTTTAGTTCTTTTTAGACTATTTTTACTCAGTAAAGTTTCATAGTTCTTAGGGATGAAAATTGGAATATAGCTGTTGAAAGAAGCCTACAGTTTGAGTAACATAATGTTTATTATTGCTTCTCAGTGCTATGCTGATGACCAAGCAAGCACATTTACGGAGTGCTACATTGAATTAATTGATTTCTAAAGGTGGATTAATTGAGTGGGAGTAGGGATTTATGAACTGGTGTAATAGAGAAGTGATTCATGGAGTAGAATCACAAAAGCGCATGACTTACTCTGTTCAAAAGCATGTTTATTCATTAAATGGTAAATGAACTGGACTTATACAAGCTAGTCAAAAAGGCTTTTACATTAACTCACTCAGATTGATCCAATATCTTGAAAATTAAAATTTGATTATTAACTTTAGGAATATTCTAAACATGCAGAAAAAGCTTCCAGTTAAAACAACATCTTTTCAAAGTCATTTCGTCCACATTTCATAAACAAAAGTTGTTTATTGTTCTATTAATGTCATGTTATATGAAAAGAGCATATAATGGCTCTTCCCTAATTTGGTGTCTACCTTCACACCAATAGATGTTCCTCATTGGTTGTCAGCTGGATCTACTCAGGCGAGGCCAACAGCGGATATAAAAATAGTACAAAAAAAACAAATATCAGCCCTAATCTGTCTGTAGACTGATTTATTAACCCGTCTCTGCTTCTTACAATCGGTCCCATTGGCCACCATACAAAATCAACCCACAATTTTCTATTGAAACTAGTTCAATAAGCAGAAACAAACAAATCACAGAGAACAGTACATATCTTCTTGATTAGGAAAAAGATTAGAAAAACATATATAATGGACAAAAGTTATTGTACAAGTACTATTTGGTTTATTTTATGGTTTTGTCCCATAAAATATCTCTGCCATTGAAAATATAATTCTGGTAACAAGTCTTACTCTAAAAGGTTAATCTGGAACAATGCAATGCTGTGGACCAATCAGATTACATGCCAAGCTCATATTTCTGTGATTTCTTTAAACGTTTGAGCTGCACAGAGTATTGAATTTGCAAATCATTATGTACAAAGTTCAAATTATAAAGAACTCCTCAAATGAGACAGATATAATATAGATATTATATAATCGATTGATGTTTCAAGACTTTGGCCAGTTGGATAGATGGATGTCTAGGATCCCAACATCTGATAGAGATCTTACTCACCGACTTGCTAAACCTCACAGTAGATAAGATAAGATCAGATAAGATAAATCTTTATTGTCATTGTCACAAGAACAACGAAATTGAGAGATGCCATCAGTCGGTGCAAAAACTGATGGCATCTCTCAATTTCGTGATGGACACTTTAAAAAAATGGAACAAATTGGGGGGAAAATAGACTTTAAAAAATGTGGCTTATTTGCTCAATCATGTTTTCATAATCTTACCTTTTTTGAACAACTTTAAGGCATCTGTTTATAACTTTGGGAGCCTTCCAGTGTGCCTCAGTGATGAAGCTCTGTGCCTAGCTTTCCACTCAACACTACTGGTCAAAACACACAGGACAGGAAGTTTTTCTTGTGCCCCCACATTGAGGGAGAAACCAAAGATGACCCTTGGCTCTCTGCCTGTTTTCCTCTGCTTTGAGAACGAGGAATCTGCAGATTATAGCATGGAAATGTCCATGTCCTCTATTTGACAGATACGCCCTGGCAGCTTCCACATTTTCGCTTTGAGTTTTTTAAAATGCAAATGTTTAACTGAAGAACCTCTAATTGAGATTTGTGTCTTCAGACTGTTTCTTTTCTTATAATGTTTCTAGACCAAACTGTAGAGGACACTCCCCGTTATACTGTGGCGATGATTTTCTGAAGTTAAACTCAGGATAATGGCCAGAACAGCAGGGCATTGACCCTAGACGTACAATTAAATGCACCAGATTTATGTGTTAGATTGGCTTAGTCAAAGTCCAGATCTAAATTCAATTCAGGATTAGTGGCACGACTTCATATTGATGTTCACAGACAGTCTCCATCTGATCCGAGTTTTGCAAAAATCAAAATAATCTACAAAAATTCCCATCTCTGCATGTGCAATTTGTGGACTCGCATCTAAACGTGTGCAAAAATCTTTTATATTTTTATTCAGGGATAACAACAACAACAACAAAAAGTTCAATTTGCTATATATACTCATGTTTCTGACGTCTGATCATTACCAGCTAAAAACAATAAAAACATCTATATATTGTCCTTATCATCACTACGGTTGACTTCCTTCTACCTTATATGGAGCACCACCCTATATAAACCTATGGTGAGGAACAGCTGCTTTTCCAGAGAGACATATGTGTTTTGGGTCGACATGTGCAACAGAGCTCTGTTTGTTTTGCTTTTGCTCGCTGGCTGAACCAGACAGCCTGCTGTTTTGTTTAAAGCAGGGTAAACCTAGTGCCACCTTTGCTCACATCAGCCGCTGCAGGGCTTCCAGTGCTCAGAGACCTATCACCGCGCAGCTGCAACTGTTTCCTCTTAGTTTTGGCTACACCCATCTCTCCCCTGTTTACTTATCCCACTTTATCTCCACTTCTTTGTGTCTCCAGTTGTTTGGCTCTATTGCTTTTATTCTCTCTCCTTAGCGGTCCACAGGACTGCTCTTTCTCTTTTTCTTATTACCAGTCTGACAGGTAATCAGAGTAGTGAGTTTCCTTTAAATTATATTCGATAAGCCCTTGCTTTTGTCGTGTATATGTAGTCAGTAAAAAACTAAGTGAAACCTTGTTACTTCCAACCACATGAAAGTTATCTGTCCAGAATGAGTAATGGTCGGCTCTCAAATCATTATTTTCACTTTCTACGGAAGGTGAAATTTCTGTGTTCAGCTGGGAACAAAAACATGTTTGAGTTTTATATCTATTCAGACTGAAAGCTGAAGTGATTTTATTTTTAGAGATCTTTTCCACTGATGAAATTGACAACAAAATATTTAAAAAGTCATCCATCGTCTTCGCTGCAGACAGTCGGCGCTCCTCAAACTCAAAGGCTGCCAGAGAGATAAAACTTTCCCATTATCAAATAGGCTGCTTCATCTCAGCGGTGCATTTATGCAGCGCTCTCATGGAGCCATCAGTGGGAATGTAGGCCAAACAGAAAAAGTGACAATCCCAATCGTACTGGCAGCTTTAGGGGTTTGCAAACATCATCAGAGTGTTCTGTTAGGTCAAAGGTAGTTTATTTGTATAACACATTTCAGCAACAAAAGCAGTTGAAAGTGCTTTCTCTTTGAACACGTGTTCATCGTCAACTATTTTGTTTTTTTTTTTGTTTTAAATATGGATTTCCGGAAGGTTTACTGCACCAGATTAAGAGAAATCCATCATGAAATTTGAGGTAAATTTGCTATTTTCTAGTTTAAGAAGGACTAGAAAATAGTCCTTCTTGTGGTGAGTGTTTAAAATGTAAAACTTTAGGTAACAAGAAAAGCAAAGCAGACTACCAAAGCAGACTATCTACCTCTTGGCCAATGCAGCATTTCGTTACCATGGAAACTGAACTTTTTAGACAACACCTTCTGCTGTTTGGACTGCTTCATCAATATCCTCCAGACAAATAACTTAGTTTCAGTGTCGGTATAGACTGACCAATTGCTTGTTACTTGCTGGAATAAGGTACTTTATTTCACAATAAGTGTGGCAAAAGATGATGAAGGGCAAAAAAGGAAAAAGTAGAGATGGGTATAAAATGACAAATTTGGGTTTCAAAAGCAATGCTCAACTCCATTAAGGACCTGAGGTCTTGGTAAATATCTCTCCACTGTCAAAACGGAAGAAGTAGACACCAGATTTTGAGGGGGTGAGTTTGGATTTTGCTGCAAATATATCATCTAATGGATCAAATCAGGTTTCGTATACCAAGTAGAAGAGATGGAATGAGAGAAAAATTACAGTGACCCTTATCTACAGTGTGTTGCTCATCTCTCAGCAGTGCTTTTTACACGTAATTACAGAGAACACAATTAAGGATAACATCCTGTTATTAATCTGAGTGCATGTTACTGCCGTAACAGCTCACTTCACAATGATTATGTACAGAGAGCTGAGTGTGTTTTGTGTGCGATGGTTTTATCACAGAAAACACAGAAAAGATTAAAGTCGGGAATGTGATTTCAACTTTGAAGTGTTTGAAAAAGATGATTGGGATGTTATTCCAAAGCGGGCAGCTCTTTGTGTATTGTTTTTCTTAATGGCAAGGTTCTACACCTGTTCAGTTTTCATAAATAAAGAAAAACGCAGCAATGATGCATATTATGATAAACCAGAAATTCTCACTTTGTTTGTTTTCTGTCTTGTGCAGAATATGGAGGCTTGGGATTGGACTTCAGCTATAGTGTTGCTGTAGCAGAGGAGCTCGGCAGGATTCGTTGCGGAGGAATTCCCATGGCCATTGGCGTTCAAAGTGACATGGCTACTCCAGCTCTGGCCAGGTAATCCTCTAATAATATCTGATTGTTGAAATTACTATTTTAAAATGACATCGCAATCAGTCAAATGTGTCCCAAAAACTGTGCTTGCTTTTTTGCTCCCAACCTTTCACAAAATGTTTTTTCAATAAATTGTGTTTTGGAAGGTTTATCCAGCTCTGGAAAAAAATTAAGAGCCCACTGAACTGAACCCCATTGAAAATATTGTGGTTTTTCCACCAAACATTGATTTCTGAACTCTCCCGGAGTTAAAATATTAGCATTGTTGTTTCTAAATGAATATGAACTTGTTTTCTTTGCATCATTTGAGGTCTGACAGCTCAGCATCTTTTTTTGTTATTTTGACCATTTTCTGCAAATAAACACAAAATCTTTGCTTGGAATTTCAGAGACATTATGTCAGTAGTTCAAAGAATAAAAGAACAATGTCCATTTTACTCAACCATATACATATAAAAAGTACAATTAAAGAAGCTGATCATTTTATGCGGTCTCTTAATTTTTTCCAGAGCTGTATTTTTATTTGTATAAAGAGGCATAGGCAGCCGATTGCAGTGTGGTACAATTTTCAATGCTATTTGAACAATGACTCATCCTTCTGAGGGGACGGACGTATGTCCTCTTCTCATTACACACTAACAGCTTTGTCTGAAGTACATTTTTGGGATCGGTGGGACATCATGGTCAGTGGAAGTTCCACTGGGTTCCCTGTGTTCTGGATTTGCGTCCGTGACAAAAGATCAGATATTTGTGTGTGTTTGTTTTGTGGAAATATTCACATCTATGCAAATAGGCAGGTTGCAGGAGATTTCCTGCTGAAATGTTTCCCATTTTACCCATCACTGACCATAGTGTTGTGTCTGAGACGAGCTGGATGTGGCATCTATCTGCCAACCAGATAGACTTGTTATGTGAAGTGTCCCTGCTGAGAAGCAGCTGCTGTTGACACAAAACAGAATTCGGGGAAACATACAATTAGAGTCTCAGGAGCTTAATTAAAACATAGAAGAAACCTATGCCTGAAACAAGGATTATATATGAAGAGAGATGCTCAAACTGGGGGAGCGGTTCCTCAGGAGACCTCGTTTCTGTCCCCCTGGAAAAGCAATTGCTTCAGACTGTGTTGGCAGTCTTGTAATTGTGGATGTGTCTTACCACAGTTACACAACACAGTTCGACAGTTTTTTTTTTTTTTTACGACTTGTCTGGTCATCATTCAATGTAGAAAACTCATGCAACTCTATCAGGTTGTGTAGGTTTTCTATGTGTCTCTGTATTTGTTTGTGACTGCACAGGTTTGGTTCAGACGAGCTGAAGAAGGAGTTCCTGCTTCCTTCCATTACGGGGGACAAAGTGGCCTGTCTTGGTGTGAGTGAGGTCGGAGCTGGCTCCGATGTCTCAAGTATGTATTCAAAGGAATGGAAATGATCAGAACATGTTTTTTTCCCCCAACACCATTTCGAGTAATGGCTAAAAATAAGCATTTGGCAACACCGATTCCTAGTGTAATACTTCAACTAAATCAATGTTATATATAGTCTTGAAAAATTAAATAGCTTTAAAGTGTAGTAAAATTAACAACATTCATGTCATCAGTAATATATAGTCCAGTGGTTCACAAAGTAAGTTGGGATCACTAATCAGCAGGTGTGGGGTCTTGAGAACCTTTAAAATAAATAAAAGGTATTTTATTTACCTTTTATTCAATACACAGCTAAAGTGTTTAAGTCAAGTCTTGCTCCTGCTGTTGATTCCCTTCATGTGAGGCAGTTAGCTTAAGTGCTAGGCTGATGTTAGCCTGCTTACTGTTTTGATATGACTCCTTGATAATTCAGCTTGTAACAGTGCGGTTCCAGTGTCACTATGGGTAGGCAACATTTACAGAAAAGTTGTTCTCCTGTTCACTGTTTGACCTGTTTAGCTACACACACCTGTCTAGGGAGTACAAGTCACATGACACACAGGCCGTAAACTGCAGCTGCCAGTACAGTCCCTCTATCAGTTCTCCTAAAAAGTATTTTTACTATGAGCAGACATTTAGGATCGATTCGAGATATCTTTATAATTCATCGTCTTTAATTCCTTCTTTGGTTTAGTTAGTGTTTTTGTTCACACTGTCTTCACCTCTCCTTAGACTAAGCAAAATTCCCAAATTTCGATTTCTTTGACCCTTTATCCACACTCCACTGCTCTTTTAATGCAGGCATTAAGACCAAGGCAGTGAGAAAAGGGGATGAATATGTGATAAATGGAGGAAAGATGTGGACAACCAGTGGTACACAGGCTGACTGGATGTGTCTCCTCGCCAACACCAGCGATGGACCCCCACACAAGAACAAATCTCTCATCTGTTTACCCATGAACCTGCCAGGTAGAGTCAAAAATGTCATATTTATTTTCATTTTATAAATTTTGCAACACTAAACACCTTGTAGAGGTGATTAATGTAGTTTGAAGATGATATGCGTTAAGAACCAAACCTTATACTTTAAATTTGGTTAATTTTTCACCGTTGTTTTCTTAACTGGCAATAATTATTTCATAATATTTGTTTTGAGCACATACGAATTTCCTGTATTTCTTGTGTTTTCCCCCAAAGGAGTACACATTGCCCGGAAGATTAATAAAATCGGCATGTGGTCATCAGATACAGCCGAAGTTTTCTTCGATGATGTCCGCGTACCCTGCAAGAACGTCATCGGCCAGGAAGGCATGGGCTTCACCTATCAGATGCTTCAGTTCCAGGAAGAAAGGCTCTGGGCCGTGGCCAATAGTGAGTGAAGCGTTCTTTCCCGAGTAAAAGCCAATCAAAACATTTAATCTTTCCCTAGCTTTCTGTTTCTCTTGTTTTTCCCCTTCATTCCATCGTCTTCTTTGGTATTTTTCTTTCTAATTAGGGTTTCAAAAAAAAGGGAGTTCGGGTCACGCAGTTTAAGCTCCTAATCATTTGTAAAATAGTTGTTTGACTTTGTGAAAGAAGTCTGACTCAGTGTTTTCTTGGCAGGATTTTTAAGACGCTTTTTCGAAATGAAGCAAACCAGAATGCCTTTAGTGAAATGGATGGTTGCACAGCCGTCTGTCTGACAACTTGCTCAACTCGCAGTGCTGCAAATCAGTAGATCAGCAGGAAGGTTTCAATTTCCCCATCATCAGTGTGAATGTGAACATCTTTATATATTTGGGTTGTAATATTTTGTTTCAACCATTTTCTTAATGGGCGCACTAAAACAAAAGATACAATCTAAGTGTCAAGATGTTAAAAACTTGAATCATGTGTGCAAGTTAGATTTTAATTAACATTTTTTCTGACCTACAAAATGTCTTTACAGGCTCCATTTTCTACAAAAACTCACTAATATTTAAGCCTGTCGCAGTAAACAATCAATTCTTCACAGGATAAATAAAATGAACTTGATCATTTTCATTCTGATGATTAGTTTTTCAATGGCGATTTTGATTTTAGGCTTAATAATCCATTTTATTTATGGTCTCAGTTGTATATGTGTTTCCCCTTTTTACTTTAGTTGTGTTTTATTTTGGATATTTAGAAAATCTTCCAGTTGTAGTGTGAACATTTCTTTAAAAAATGTAAGCTTATTGATCTTTGAGCCAGTGTATTTGCATTATTGTGCCTTTATCAATATATTACTTGAAAATGGTATCAAAACAACATTATCTTGGTTCTCTGCGAGTTGTTAAGGTACGTTTAACCAGAAAATAGTGGAAATGTATGCAAAATAAAGCTTGTGCACCAAATGCTTGCTTTAAAAGTCCTTGAAGTTGCTAGTTACATAATCATTTCACTGTGAAAAAGGGAGAGTTCAATTAGAAATTAAAAGCCTGAAATTAATATGACACTCAACGATGAGGAAACCAAAAACAATTCGACATCACCTTTCTTTTTTTTTTCCAATTATCTCCAGTTGTCACAACAATGGACAGCGTCATTCAGGAAACCATCAATTACACACGGCAGAGGAAGGTCTTCCAGCAGCCCGTCCTCTATCACCAGGCAGTTCACTTCAGGCTGGCCGAGCTTCAGACTGAAGTCGAGTTGCTCCGCTCCCTCCTGTACCGCGCTACAGGTACAGTCACTTTATGAAGCTGGGGAGAAAAAAAAAAAGAAAAGGTCATTGTTCGCTCCAGGGTGTGAGTTACATCCTAACACCTCTATTCTCTCTTAGGCCTGATTCAGGCAGTAAAGAAAAGAAAATGCTGACATTTTCTGCAGTAAAACTGAATCCTGGGAGAAAAACAACCAGTCACCTTGTCCTCGTCTCTGTTTCTCTTTCCTTCTTTTCATATACGATCAGTGCTAATCAGTCAAAATGTGAAGAATGTGACAGATGGTAGGTTTAGATGAGGAAGAGGAGGTCTGACGCACAGAAGCATCTTATGCAGAGGTGTTTCATCAAGGAGGTGTGGTTGTGTCTCCAGCTGATTAGAAAGGAGTGTACAGTGTACGCTCATAGACCACATCATCAATGACGCAGGTGTGCCACAGGTTCATCACAGGTTGATGTAAGTTTGAAATGATGGCACAGAAATAACTAATTACATTTAGTTCATCAAACTGCTCTTATTTCAATATCTTACCTACTCTAAAGAAAATCAATGTTTTATTAGAAGAACACAAAAACAACTTTCATTTCTTCATCTCTTGTTAAAAAAAAAGAGTAAATCTAGTACGGTCTGTGACCTGCTGTCAGACACGGACTCATTTCAGAAATGTTTTCTACTATTCAGAAAAAGAGCTGTTAGCCTGGTTTTGTTTTTTTTTATCCCATCAAAGACGGAATCGGCCATTTCTCCATATTTACATCCAGTACTCTCAGAATCAGGACACACCGGCAGTATGGCACTCTTTCCTCAGAATTCTTGCAGTATTTTTATGAATATGTGGCACCTGTCACATATTTACCCCAGTGGCTCAGACGCCTGTCAGGCAGGAGTCCAGGACTAAGCTACTATCTTTGTCTACCAGTGGTCTGAAGCTTAGAATGAATGTATCACAGTGGTACCAGTTTGCAATCAGTTCTCCATGAGTCAAAGCCTCTGCACCTGTTTGGCACAAGTTGCATAATTATACACCCAACCAACCAAATAGTGAAAGAGGAAAGAACGCAGCTCACTCACAGCCTTACCCAGGCTTCCTATGATAAAGGTCTCAGTCTGTCGCGCAGGAAAAAAAGCTTGAATGAGGGAAAAAAAAAAATCTGAGTCTGAGCCAATCACTGTTGACTCTGAATCTAAAGCATGTTTGTTTAATATCTCCTCCAATGTTATACCCTTCCACACATTTGTCTTTGATTTCAAAACTTTTTTTTAAAAAAATCTTTTGCAGCAATGTACATTAAAGGTAATGATGTGACCAAGCTGGCTTCTATGGCCAAGTTAAAGGGCGGCCGCCTTGCGAGAGAACTGAGCGACAGCTGTCTGCAGTACTGGGGCGGGATGGGCTACACCAGTGATGTGCCAGTCAGCAGATTTTACAGGTTAGCAACACATCTGTTCTCATTTCTCTTTCAGGTTTCTGTTTACTTTACCTGTTTAGATATATCTTAATAAACTGAGCAGATGGAATGCGAACGAGACATCTGCAAGTTCTTCTCAGGCGAAGCGGCGAGTATTAATTTAATCCACTGTGCGCTTTCACTGCTAAAGGTGTGTGTTAGGATTTTAATGATGCTTGCCATCACCACGTTCTTCTTATTTGCAATTAGATATTTTATAGCATCCTAACTTTCAGGGATGCAAAAACTGGCATTCCTAGAAACTTAAATAATTGCCAAAAAAGAACGTTTTATACTTATGTAGATCTTATTTTGTGCAGGGATTCCAGGTTGATGTCGATTGGTGCAGGAGCTGATGAGGTCATGCTGGGAATCATTTGCAAATACATGGACACGCTGCCCAGGAAGTGATCTCATCGACGCTTTCTCTCGGACCGACTTCGCACCCGTCCTGAACGTGTTGCTAAATCATTAAACACTGAAGTGCAATTCTGACATATTTACGTTTTTAGCAGTGGAGACTTACTTTTGTCTGCTCGTTCTCATCAGACAATTAAGCGCTCAAGTTTTTCTTTGTAATTTTAACTAATTGTAAAGATTTGCCTTATTTTTATAGAAAAAAAGCTAACATGTATAAAACTTGCATTTTTACACATTGATAAATTCATGCAGATCGCCATGACAACCATTATGTGATAATGGAACACACAGAAATGTTCAGAACATAAAATGTGTTTTATTTACAGTAACATTTTTACATGTAATCTGAAGCAAAGATATTGCTCTCATAAATCTCCTGATTCTTCAACATAAACTCTTTCAAATTGCATCTTCAGTGTGTTCTTTACTATCAGAAATTACTTTTAACATGTACTGTTTGCTTTGAAATGATCTTTCCACTAATTGCATTTTTGTCCATAACAGTATCATTACCTGTTAAATCCTAATATCTCACTGTAGAGTAGGCAGTTCTGAGTCATAGATGAATACTACCATGGCTTTAGGAGTACAAAATATTTCAGCTCATTTATCATCATTTTTCACATAAATGAACCGGTTTGTACTTTTAGAAACAGTTGCGCGTCCTTTCGCGGCTCAGACACTGAGCACATATCAAATGTATTTTTACTCCTTGCCTCTGCATTATCACCATTGGGTTGGTCTAGTTTAGAAATGCATCAGACAGGAACTAAAAGATGTGGAACTAAAGGTCCAAATCCAAGCGGGAGCTCTTATCACCTCAACTTGATAAACCAATAGAGAACAAAGAAGACAAAGAAGCAGAAGAGCAGCATGTAGCACAGCAGTTTGGTCTGGCTGCCTCTGGACAGCTGCTTGACTCGACCAATGGTGGCGCCGAGCAACCCGCCCGTCGAGTCAAAGTCCGAGTCCTGCAGAGGGGAACAAGGGGGTTAAAAGTTGGAATCAAATGAAAGCGCCGCAGAAACAGACATTTACTACAATTTTTACTTTATAGGGATATAAAATTTTAATACACAAAACACCATAAAAGTAGTAACATTTTAAATCAATGCAGTAACAAACAGACAAACAGTGAATAAAATGGTTACAATAAAGCTGGCATACAATGTATGAAATCTTCGAAACATATCGTTCCATCTTTGACAAAAGCTTAGTTTAAATCTATTCTTCAGAATTAAAAGTCAGACTCAAGTCTTAATTTTTAGTATAATGGTCTTTTTCTTAACAGAGATTCAATGTCTGAGGTTTGTTGAAATTACCACTGGGTCCAAATATAATTACATACATTTTTCCTCATTGAAACTCAGAACATTTAAAGACCTCAAGTCTTAATGGTTGCATAAGTGAAACTGTTTTTAAAGTGATTGATTCCACTTCATTGTAAATATATCTGGGTCTTCTCTAAACTGCTATGAAAGGAGATTTTATATTTTCTTACAATGTAGTCCACAAAATCAGAGAACAAAATTGGCCCCAGAGTGGAGCCTTGGTGAACTCCACAAAGGTGTATGTGTGCTGAGAGGTAAAGAGATGGGCTTCTGTAAAGGTAAAGACCTAAACTGTTCTGGTACAAAACACGCAGTGGCAATATGTTATTAGCATATTGTGATTATGACATCAGCACTGACATTTTCACACCTTATCTCCATCCAACATGCTGACTATTGTTTCAGCATGTGAAGTATGTACTCCTGACAAGTATTGCATTGTAAAGTAACAACATTGGACTTAATGATATCGTTAGGGCAATGTACTCAAAATACACTGTGGATGTCATGTTGCACTGCTGGAGATTAAAATACAGTGAATAACATCAAAAGCAGCTTTGAGGTCTAAAGTCAACAGCATTAAAGTCTTCTAAAGCAAAGTATCATTCAAAGGTTTTAAGTCTCTGTACTATGATATTAAAGCCAAATTGGCTCCTTTTGGGAATCTACTGTTAATTTAATTGGAATTCGAGTTGCACACATCCCACTGTCTCCAATACATTTGCAAGAAATAGATGTTTTGAAATAGAGCTGCTATTTCAATAGGAGGGGTGGATCAAGGTTTTGTTTCGCTTAAGCAATTTATTGCTTAAGCGAATATTGAATAGGCTTTCCTTTTGCAAAAAAACAAAAGCCTGGCCCACTCCCAGATGCCAGTCTGAACCTAAACCCAGTTTACAGTGCTCTAAAATTAAAATACAGGAAGAGAAGGTTTTTGTTTTTTACCATTTAACTTGGAAACGGGAGAAAATACTTGTTGGCTTTTAAATGTAGAGGAAGCGTAAACAAAATGACCAAGTGAAACTCACCATGTCGTCCAACATTTTATTCTGGTACTTCACTTCCGTTCCGATTTCAATTGACAGCTGTTAATTAAGACAGTAATATTGGCAACATGTGGACAATGAAATAGTAATTCTACTAATCATTTTAGGGTGTGATTTGTGTCCATACATACTTACACTCTTCAGGGCGGTGACTTTGCTCCTCAGTCCCTCCTGAAGATGCTCATTTTCCTCCTCATGCACACTGTAGCCGCTGGCTACATAATGTCCAGAGCTTCCTTCACCTGCAAGAAACAAAAAATACCATCAATAAGGTTTATCATTAGCCTTGTGCTCCCGTTAGGTGAAAAACAAAAACCTGAAACAAGAGTTCACGACAGTAGGATTCTCTCAGATGGCAAACACGTTAGCTAATTAGCAAAACAAGCTAAACGTGAACTCATAAACCGTCAGGTATAATTGTTTTTTCCTACCCAGTCCGGCGCGCCTCATCTCGACCCACTGAAACCGATAATTCCCGATATGAATTTGAGGTGTGGATGAAAATTACGGAGGCTAAATAAGGTTGGAAGCGAAACTAAACCGTAGCCTGATATTTGTGACGCCGACTTCCCACCGTAGTAAACGCCACGACATCATACGGTGGCCGACGAGGGCGAATTTTCCAAAGAAATGGGGCGTTTCGCAGAAACATGAAATGCTGTGGTTACTCCGCCTACGCAATAATAATAATAATAATGACATTAGCCTGCTGTCCTATTTACCAAAAAAGTCTAATTTCACAATTACTCCTCTTAATCTTTGTGTTTGTGTGTGAACAGTGAAAGCATTGCATTATAGAGTGAAGAGGTAATTCAGACATGACAATCCAAAGTGCTTATGCAGAAGGAAAGTGGACTTTTGCTGGTTTCTTGAATTTCCCAAAAGAAAAACAAGTGAAGAGCATCATAGTGTGGTGTTTCTTGTTTCAAATCCAGGTACATCTACTGCTCTGTGGGAACACGTTACAGTGCCTTCCGAAAGTCTTTACATCCCTTCAGCTTTTTCAGTTTTGGTTGCGTTATAACCGCTACCCATTGCATTATATCTGAACTCTTTGTGACAGAGCAATACAAAGTGTATGTAAATGCATAACTGTGAAGTGGAGGAAAAATATGAACAGTTCTTGAGGCATTTGGCCAATAGAAACCTGATAAATTATAGAATTCCTTTGTTTTTAGTCCCCTTTTCTCTGATACTTCTAAATAAAATAACTAAGAAGCTATTTGTTTAGCGAGTGCACCTGTATGTAATTTAATTTCAGTGCAAAAACTGCAAATACCTCAAAGAGATCATTAAGAAACAAAAAATAACTAAACATAAATATGTTTGCGTTATTCTGCTCCAAAAACCACATTATATTCATTTCAAATTTCATACAAATCAGAGTAGTTGTCTGAATGACAAGGTGTCAAAACCACAAACAAAGACAAAATACCTTCTTAAAACAAAAAGTCATCATCATCCATCTCTATTGACTTCATATGTATTCTGAACTCCCAACATTTTTTAAATAGGAATTAAGAGTTAATCATCTCACTCAGCAACAGTGAACAATGCATTGTGCTGTCCAATTTGTGTGATACTTGCCAATAATACTTTCCTTTTGCAGACACTTTATTTTTATTTTTATTCCATTTGTGCCATAACACGGAGTCTGAACATTTTGATTTCCCATTAGTATAGTCATCCCTACATGTTGATATTATCCTGATTTAACACTGATTGTACTCTTTGTTGTGTTTGTATGTAAAGGGGTTTTAAAATAATAAATGTAGTGTGCATCCTTTGGTAAGCTGTAAAAATTGCTTGGCGAAAGGCAAATTAACAGAAAATAAAATGTATTTTTATCAGTGTAGACCCCAATGTGGGAAACATCTGAGGGTTAATCTCCCTTTGCCAGCAGATGATGTGATTATGAGAAGAAGATTTCTATATGATCCTTTCCTATGCAGGCGGATTGCTTCCTTTGAACATTTTGAAAGGCAATCACCATAAAATGCAGACGGATGTTCTTTTTGGGTTCAGTTCCAGGGCACACTGATATATCCGTCTGTGCCGCATTGGATGGAAAAGATTTTCTCAACACTTCCCAAAATCCTGTAGGTGCTTTTTAGTCATGATTGGCTTCCTTTCTCCCCTCATACGTGATCCATCACCCAGCTTTAAGCCAATGCTGCACAGGGCCTCTAATCTGGTTTGAAAGATTAAAATGACTTTTATGGCGTTAATTTATCACAGACTGATATCTTAAATAAATACACATTTAGAACTTATCTACTGTATCACATTTCAGTGCCCCATTTCCCATCTCGATATCTGAATGAAAAGCTTTACTGTATATGTAGCCTTGACATGAGGGTTGAAGGTACAGATGATGTTGACTGAAATGTGCGCGGCCATCTTGGTGTGCTTTATGGATCCAAGGGGATTTTATTTAACGAAAGGGCATTCAGACTGGAGAAAGGCACTCGGATGTTTAAAACTTGGTATTTATCCCTGTGCTAATATATGCAAATCCAGACTAGTCGGTGAGGCCATGATCACCATACCAGCCCATTCCTTCATAAACCCAAAACCCTTCACATACAGTCTCCATCCCTTCTAACTTTCTGTTCATTTGCAATATATGTGTTGTTAGGTTTTGCATTCACACATTCCCTGCAGATCCACACCAACAAATTAGGCTAATATCAGTACCTCCTGTTACTTTGCTGAATAAAAATAGAATAAACGGTTCACCAAGATAAATGTCTCAGTTGAACTTGCTATGTACCAACTACAGTTTGCATAAATTTGTTTAAATAAACTCCCACATCTTCTCAATAAGAAGTGCATCACTGCAAGAGATCAATGAGGTTTGTGTGCTGCTTGTAGAGACAGAACCACAATTAACAGAAAACAGCAGCTCTGTTAAATCTCTGCTAAATCCAGGCTGATGCTTAACAACATTTTACCGACCCCGATTAGCTCGATTCCTCCAGAGATTGCAGCAATGAATGAGTCAGATGACAAATTAAAAGAAGGAAAAACACGCCAAGTAGGAGATAAATTACTATTGATGCAGTTTTTCTTCCTCTGGATAAAAAATCGAAAAGGGCCTCTAATGACACTTTAGCCTCAGACGCTGTCTGGCTTGTAAAGCAGGAATCAAATGAAAATTAAAAGGTTTTTATTAAGTGCATGATGAAATTTAGTGTAATGTGACTAAAACTATTGGTACTTGAAGGAATGAAATTGTGGGGAATGAATACAAGGCATAAATGAGAGCTACTTAAATTACATAATTATCTGAATAATAGATCAAAACAACAAGATACATCTGGAAAAAATACATTCTGTTTTTGTACTGATCTACAACAGACTGCTTCAATATGAAACTAGTGGACTGTGAAACTTACTATCTCTGGTTTTGTTTCCACAGAGTTGGAATCAACAGCTAATTATTATAAAATCAAAAACTGTGAAATGTATATTATATATTAATACTTGGTAGTGTTGTGTCTCAATATAGTTGAATCACACACTTCTTTTTTAATCAAACCTTTGCCACCTTTTCATAAAGGTAACCTTTATAGAAGAGAGCTTAGTTTACCATTTTAAATACTGAACCTTTATATGAATAAAACACACAGAGCTGCAGACCTGTAGGAAGAAAAGCTCTCAGAAGTCCCTGAGTCGAAATGGAAAATGTCTGCTGGTCTCTATCTCTAGCAATAATTGTGTGAGAGGCGGGATACACTTTAGACTGGTCAACATCACATTTATATGTAGAGGCATTTTAGGGAAACCAATTAACCTAACATGCATATTTTTGGACTTTCCCACCTCCTGCATGAGGAGAACATGGAAAGTCTACAAAAAATTCAAACCAAGGAGTTTAATTTTGCAAGGCAACAATGTTGACAACTTTGTCACCATGCATCTCCACCTCCATATTCACAAAGCATTTCTTGAAAGCTTGGCGTTTGGAAAACTCTTAGTGGCTTCTATATGTGCTTGACCCGCATTCATGGCTCTGCTCAATGGTATTTTTATACTGACAAAGGCGCGGATAAAAATAACAATGCAAGTATGCGTTCACAAATTTATGTGAAGGTTTATTTAAGCAAACTTGTACCTACTAATCAAACTATACTACTATCACTATTGGGGGGGGAAATGTGATGTTTGTTTACCTGTTTACATGTATTTATTTAAAATACAAACAGACAGTAGCAAATGGCTTTGTTATTGATTCTCTTGTAAGATATACAATATTGAAGAAATAATTGCAATTAGGAATTATTCATGTTCAATAGTTAAATAGATGAAAAAAGCCTATATTGACTCATTCACTCACATGCTATACACAGAATCTTGGTTTTTATGATGCAGTACATATATGTAGAAAGAGAAAGTGTCCCTAGTAATCTGTGTGTATGCCTATTTACATTATTTTTTTATTATTATTATTATTATTTCTATAAATTAATGTACAGCTTGTGAAAAAAAAAATCTTTATAATCATGTGATTTTGGTCATACCTTCTGATCCTGCTGTTACAGAAAAGTAAAAACTGAATATTAACAGATTAAGTCTCAGTAGAAAGATGAAGGTCAGGCACTTTCTCAAAGTCAACGATCTGAAAGCCTCCATTATAGCTTTATGGTTCTCCCACTTGGCTGAATTGCTTTAGGGAATATCCGTCTCTCCTGATGAAAAAGACTATAACTCTCACTAAAGTAAGTTGTCGCTTTTGTACCCCTGCTATTATACACCTGTCTGTTGTGTGTGCCTGGCCGTTTGTACTTGACACTGTGTTTATAGCTGCAATTTTGAGAACCCAGTGAATTTTCTAAAAATTAAGAGAAATCCATCAAACACTGAAGTGACTTTCTCCTCTTTCTCTTGTTGAAGTATAGAGGTAAGATCAAACTTGATATTTTCAAGTACCACTTACTGCTAAAATAGAGTCGTAAACTCCAACCTAGTGCCTAATTATGATTCAGTTTCATTTTCTGCCCTTCTTGGTGACCTTTTAATCAATAGATACCATTGGAAGTGCCTCTAATTACAAAGCACTTCTGTTCCTTGTTAGTGAAGGGAAACATTTTATTTCAATCAACAGCAACAGCCAGGCCAGCCCTGTAAATGTTAATGTCACTGACTGAGAGTTGATCTATTCCCATTGGCATTTCCGGGCTAATAATTGCTTGACAAAGACATTCTTTGATGCTGCAGCAGATGACGATGTCTTTTTGTTCATTGCTTGATTTGGATTCAGTCGCATATTGAATGTCTCAGATTATCACACGTTTTTATTATCAGATCAACCTGAGCAAATCAACTTATTAGATTTGCTAAGGTTAAAAGTTATCCATCCTGTCCCTAAGAGAAAATATACATTTTTCATTGTTAAATCATAAATTACCTGTGATTGGTTCATTTTTGCCACACTCTGGGCTAGTTATTGGCTGACCTGCAAAATCAATAAATCAGTCTGACAACATGAAATAGACTTAAAGATTTTAAAAAAGAAGCATATTCTGCACCTTTGTCTCTGTGCAAACAATAGAAAGTACATCTTGTTTTTACCCAAAGATCACATGATCCCCAGGACTTTTGGGAAAATAATATGTGGATTGATGTATCTGCGACAGGCTGGCGACCTGTTCAGGGTGTACCCCGCCTCTCGCCCGGACCGTAGCTGGAGATAGGCACCAGCACCCCTGCGGACCCCATTAGGGACAAGGGTGAACAGAAAATGGATGGATGGATGGATTGATGTATCAAAAGTGGGATGTTTTGGAAGATGTCTGCCCCACTGATGTAAAACCATCACCAGCATTTCAGGTTGAAGGATATTAAACCAATATTGAAACACGGTGATGTTAGTGGGTAGTCTTGGGTTGTTTAGCTTCTTCAACACCTGGGTGTTTATTTGTTTGGTTGGTTTTTCTTCTCTGAAAAAAATTAACTTACCATTTGAAAATTGCAGTTTGCATTAATTCAGTGTATATGTGATATGAGTAAAATTAAAAAAAATCAGTTTGGCAGAAAATTTTCACAGTATTATTATTATTATTATTATTATTATTATTATTATTATTATTATTATTATTATTATTATTATTATTATTAAGTCTAAAGCCATTCAGGTACCTGTAGTTTTACTATTATAAGATTATTCCCTCCGTTTGATCCTGCTGTTGATTATAATCCTATGACCACTTCATCGGTCTAGAGGAAAAGTTTTTTTTTATTATTATGATTATTCCTTAGCAATGTAGACTGTTATTTCCTTCAGTCAAGCAAATATTTGCCTCACCGTGTTTGCATAGTTTACGTTCTTCATGGAAATGCAGCCAGATTCAAACTTTTCCAGACATAATAAAATTCATGTCCAAGGAGGAATGTGGTTGGCTGCTCCAAACACAGAGGGACAGACGCTCTGAGACCACAAGAGTGTTAGTAAACGGTTCAAAAAGTCCAACACCTACCTACCTAAAGTGTGGTAGATTAAAAAAAAGCTCAAGAATAAAAACAGAATTTGGAGAACACATATGACAAATGCATGTTTTGCTTATTATATCAGCGTGTGTTGAGAGATTTGTACTTCTCAAGGGCAGTAAATAATTAGATTTCCATTTCCTTGTGTTTTCTTGAAGCCTTGAACTAAATTTGTCTACCTAACTCCTTTGTTTTTGACGTCAGGCATGTGTAATCCTCCAACCAGCTATTTATGTTTCTCATTCAGAAGCAACAAGTTCATAAGCTATGACTTTCATAAGCGGCGGCAGCAGAACATGCAGCTCCATGTGTCACACACAGACCGTGTCTGCTTCTTCTGCCGAACCCACGTATTTCATTTGGAGCTGCGGCATGAAGCACAATATGTAACTCACGGCTGCGCGGCCACAGTGTGCCATCAGTAATATCAATTGGTTTGCTCTGGCTGTGGGTTCTCACATTGTGTTTGCACAGCCACAGGGAGCAGCCAAGGCCAGCTGAAGAGAAAGAGTGATGGGGGAATTTGGCAATTAATGGGATTCTTGTAACTCCGAAGTAACGACACTGGCACGGCTTCCTTTAGACGGGCTGTTTATTGAATGCCGTGAAAACTACAAAATGAAATACAAAGCTTTAGATATTTTACAGAGTGACAGGTAACACGTGCTTTAACAAAAAGTTACCTCATGTCCGCCTGCCACTTCGGAGGTCCTTAACAGATACTCTTTGTGTTGTCCACTCTAAATTAAAATTTGAAATAATTAAAAACACCATAACTGATGAGCTTACAAAATATTATAAACATAATTACAAAATACCTTTACAGCTATAGAAGTCTTGAGGCTGCTGCACGTAGCTCGATTCCAGGCTTCTGTTTGTTCTCGGTGTATTCACGTCTCGCAGCCTTTTATATTCATTCAAAAAATAGTTCTTTGAGATGAAATAAAATACATAAATTTTATACAAAACTCAAAACGTGACCCAAACAGCTTAAATCACAATAAGCTGCTGTTTCAAAAAAACACATTTTTCCAAATCATTTTGGTGACACAATTCTTTTTGTTGTTTACAGAAATCTTTTTTGTCATTTAGCACATAACCACAAGATGGTGTGATGTTCTTACATTAACATTTTAGAAATTTTAGTCAGGCCTGGATATTGTCTTTTAAAGAAAATAATTCTGCTGCAGGTTGTTGTCGCATATAAAATAGAACCGGCACTTGTTGAAAAACTCCTGTCGGCACTAATAGAATCCCATATTTATTAGCTTCTTGGTAGCGACCTTGAGCAGTTTAGGTCTTGCCTTTTCATTTTTAGGAAAAATTTCCAGTTTGTTTTTTCTTTTTCAACATAACTGTTGTCCCATACTTTCTCTAATTCTTGTTGAGTACTTTTAGTGAAATAATGGCAGAGTAATTGATGATACCTTTGTGTAATTAGGTTCTTTTCATCTTCTTCTCTTCTCCATCATCTTACTTCCTGTTGGATTACAGTCATTGAAAAGGATCCTGTCTTGCTAAAACTTCCTATGTATGCATAGGGAGAACGTAGGAGACTGCTCTCACATGTACTTCACAGCTTGAAATTTCTGCAGCTCCATTAATGTTGCTGTAGGAATCTTAACGGATTTCCTCACCAGTTTTCTTCTCATCTCTCTATCAGTTTCAGAGGGATATCCAGTTTTTGGTAATCTCACTGTTGAACCTTGTTCTCTCCACTTCATCATGGAGAATATTCCTGGGATATTCTTTGGTGCCCTTCTCCTGACTGATGCCTTTCGAGAATCGGATTGCTCTGTTGCTTTGTAAACTCTTGACAGACTTTGGCTTTTCTGTGATATATGGCTAAGGAAATATTAGGGAAAGCCTCCTACAAGAGCTGAACATTGCTTAAGATTCATCAGACTCCAATTTAGAATTGCAGTCAGTATTAGAGTTTGAATGTGGTGGCTAATTTTGAGGTTATTTTCAGCTGCATCAAGTCATAAGTAATTTTAAAAATGTTTGACATGATTTTTCATTGCCATAGTCTCATTTGAATGAAAAACTCCCCGTAGTAACAGTAACTTGGCCTAATTAGGCATTACTGTGTCACCACTTGAAGGAGAAACGTTCGCAAGTCAGGAAGACGCAATTTAGCTGAGTGAGTCATACACCAACTGGGAGCGGATTGAGCATGCTGCCTTTGATCACACACATAAAAACATGTCTGTCGCCTCTTTGAATTCCTGCAGTCAACCAGGATATGTTCATATCAAGGTAGTCAGACTGGAGCATTTTCAAGTGCAAGCTGGTTTTCGCTCTGTTCTCATTTTGTTTGGAGCCTCGCACTTGAAAATTTGATACCCTGTTCAATTATTTTCAGATATAACAGGCCTGACAGCTCCATTAGCTGCCATGAGGGGAACCCGTTATTGATTCTAGCAAAAAGGAGTAAACAAGAACAAGTTTGATGTGAATTCCAATTGAATTGCTTCAATAAACTGGGTCGCCATGTCAAGCACCGCTGTGGCATTTAAAATAAAGATTCGGTCCACTGCACATTTGTCCTCTGATGTGATTTCACTGCAGCTCATGACTGTTTCTCACTATAATTTGGTATCACATGGGCCCATATGTGCCGTCATCTTAGAAGGATGGCACATGATGAGCTTTGATGAGTAATTCATAGTTTGCTGACTTGTGTGATGTCTTGTGTTACAATGACGCCCTGAGGGCCGGTGTAATGTCAAACATCCTGCCTTGTTGTGTGGGTGTGTGTGTGTGTGTGTGTGTGTGTTGAATACTCATTGTGAATAAGGCATTGCCTGTATTCATGTCCAGTCAGGAGAGATTTTGGGTGATATTTGGAGATCGAATTCCCACTGAAGCGGCGCAGTGTCAGACACTTTCTGTGTGACATTAAAAAAAAGACAATTTCGTGGACACATGGAGGGTTGTTTCACTATTTCGTTCTGAAATATTCTAGGTTTTCGTCTTTCAGTGGAGTGAGATTCTGCTCCATATACCAGAATACTTCCCTGAACATTCCTCAAGCTTTCCTGCTTTACAATGCGGTGATCTTACTCCTTTCCTTCAACAAACTCTTTGCATTATTCTGGTTGGAATATTTGTTGATACTTTGTGTGTGACTTTGTTGTCCAGTCTTGCCTCCTGTCCAGAGTGAATCCAATGTCTGGCCCCAATGTGTGTTGAAGATAAGCACCACCGAAACCCCCAAGATCCACATGATGGATCTATCTGTTGGGCAGTCAGTGCACCTTAGCACACAAAAAAACACATACTTTTTTTATTCTGCCTGAATACACACCAGCTTTATTCTACATTTTATGTCTTTACCAAAACAAAGCTGCAGCTTTTCTTCTCGCCAGAGTTTTCTGAAGTTTCTCAGACATGGTGATGTGACACTGCAATCCATCTTCTTTTAAAAATACAATTTTGCTCAACAAAGGCACAAACTCGTATGAGATGAGCAGTCAACTCCAGTTCATCTTTTATTATTCTATATGCCGTCCTGACCCACTTTTCAGTCTTGGAAAGTAAAGTTTAACTGTATGGATCACAATCAGATCATAAAAGCCTGCACAGGTCTAATTTCTGATGTATTTCCACAGTAAATCGGAGAGATTAACTCACATTTACCAAGGCTTTCATATAGAAAGAAGCAGGGCTGCAAATGGTATAAGTGAATCCTGATTATAGCACAACTCTTATTAAACACCACTGTATAGGATTTGTTTTGTTTTTTTTGTTTACTGTGAAAATGGGATGATATACATTTCGTAGCCCTATTAGAGCTTCAACAATGTTTCCATATTAACATCTTGATCCGTCTGGCATTGTTGATATTTTGTTCTTGTTATTCAGATCCATTAAATGTGAAAGATGATTGATGCCAGCCTTTCTTTTCTGAACATCAGGGTAAAAGTTGGAAGCAGAGCAACAGTGTCACCTAGTGAACAAGAACGCTCCTCTGTCTCTCTGGAAGAGAGAGAGCAACCCTCTGCGTCTCAGGGAACATTTCGTCTTAGTGGGAAGCCTTTTGATCTAATAGTCTGTCTATTCAGACTGATTGGCATAATCAACGTGATTGACAGAGTCAGGTTCTTTCTGGTGTGTTAGTATAATTAGACCACAAACATAAAGTCCTGACAGGAATGTACAATGATACATGTAGAAGTAAGCACAATATTTTTGGTTTAATTTGACCAATTTATTTAGCTTTTTGCAGCCACATAGCAGAGTTAGGTCACATGAGTCACAGGCTCTACCCTCCATTCAGTTCAATGTCATCTAACAATGATTAGAGCCATTTTAGTCATGTTTTAATGTTAACATATTGGATCTTAGCACTGTTAAAAACAAATCCACTTCACGGAATGTTTAAGGCAGAATCAGTCCTATTTTAAACCTTCACTGTCAGAGAAAAATCTCTTTCATTTTCTTGCAAAAATGTCTCCAGAAAGAGGTTTTTAAAGTGGCTCTGGGAGAATGAAAGAAAAGATAAAAAAGATCTCAAATTCACTTGTCTGACACCCACTCACTGTGTTGGAAGGCTTTTACAAAGGCCAGGAAGGACATTTTTCTGATGTGTTGTTTTAAGGACCATCATCTTTTATCATTATGCTTGATGTTTTTTTTTGTCCTTTGTAACTTTACATTCGCTTTCTTCTGCCCGTCTCGAGAAATGCTATGTATGCAGATTGGAGAGCTCTCACTGCTTAGATAAAAGAAAAACACAAAGATAGGTACACACGTCTCTTTTGGACTTCAGTCAGTATTGTAACTTTTCCTCCGTGTGAGACTTAACAAATCCACTCTGACCTTTTCAGTTAAATTATTAATGTCAACCTCTTGTTTTGCTCTTTAGAAAATCATCTGTATGAATATTTAGAGTAACATGATTGCCTGTTTTTTAATTGCTGTATAATTCAGTGCAGTTTCTCAGGGCAGAATTAAATGGAGAGACACAAGCACCATGTAACTTTATCCTAGTGGTGCTGTAAAGAATTTTTTTATTTTTGTATTAAAAATGTTTGATTTTGTTGGTCTGAGGTGATGTCATGTTTTCATTACTTGAAAGCGGAAAATCATCATAATTAACATACCTAAAGGCTTGAAAACACCAGTCTTTGTGTAATTATGTACATGATTTTGATTCATTTTATGAATTGAGTTACTGAAATCAACAAAAGGGAAAATTCATATTCAATTCTCATTTGTGGCGCTAATTATTACTTCTTGTATAATTATGCCTCTCCCGCAAAAAGGTCGTGCAACAAGTTTTCAAAAAAAGCTTAATTAGGGTATGAAGGACCACTATAAATGGATTTCTGTGTTGAATTAGTTTAAATTCTGATAAAGTGTTAGCAAGAAGTGGTGGCCTGCTGCTTGAAATTATACAATCCAAGCCGACCATTATCCAGCACTTTAAATCAAATCTTCAGAGTCCTGCAAAATACTTAAGTTCTCCAGAAGGGCACAGTTCAGGTTACGAAGCCAATTACCTCATGAATAATTATCTACGTGTCCTAGTGGTCCATCTGCTTTCGGTCCGCTGATCTGCGCATGTCTCCTCCCAGGAGCTTCACTGTGTAGCTCTGACACTTTAAAAAAAACTAATCTTTATGGATAGCTGCTCTGTTGTGTGCATCTGAAGCGATTTACAATTCTAATCTGCGCAGATCAAATTTTCCTTTTTTTTTTTCCTCACCGAGACTCTCTGTGACTCCCAAGCGACTCAACAGGACCTCTAGTAAATACAGGGGAGAAGAAAACATCACATTAAATGTTAAAACTACTCAGGGGAGGATCAGTTCAAGAGAAATGAATGAAAATGGGATTATCTGACATGGCTGGGCTTGGTTTTGAGAAGGATGTAACATCAAATCACATGTGACATCTTTTGTATATCAGTATCACTAAAGGAAATGCCTTTGCCTTTGCCCTTGCGCTTAGTCATGTTTTCAGAGCCAAAAGGAGATTGGAAAGAGTCTGGGAGTTTGCTGGAGAAAAAAATGGCAGACGAATGTTGTAACTATTAAAGAAAAAAGTTCTTAGAGACAGTAAAGCGCTTTTAGAGTAGCCACTCATGTATTGCTATGGTGAAAATGCCATTATGAGTTAATCAGTGACACGCTGCAAAGTGAGAAGAAAGGAGAAGAAAAGACGTGCAGTGTTCTGAAAAAAGATTGAGACCTTCAGTAAGACGAATCAATGATTCTGACTCATCTGATTATTGATACCTTTTTTTAAATAACTTTTTTTTGCAAAAGTGAATATACTTACAAAAAATAATATAAGCTGAAAACACCATCATGTTACATGTTTCATCTATAAGGCATAACTCACATTTTCCAGAAAATCCAGCTATTTTTTCTGGAAAAAAATAGCAGGATTTTTTTCAGATAATCAGGATAATCAGGTCTCAGTCGAGACTGATTATATATTTGTATATATTACACCCTATAGAGTGTAATATATAAAACTGTTTCCTGAAGCAGATGTGTGAACTCTTTCTAAATGACACTATGATATTAGCCTTGGCAGATTTGGTTTTGAAAATGCTATGAAGAACTTTAAGGTCTTTGGTGGCTCCTGCAGAGTGGGAGTAGAAGGGAGGCGATAAACCAACACATGGTAAAGAGTTAATTGCAATTAACCATTAAAATGATTGGTTCAGCTTCACTACACTTACTTGATTTGGCTGTTTGTTGCCATACCAATGTGATCATTGCTATCTACTATATAATATGACATCAAATAGGTCAAAACATCTCATATCTAGAGATAAATAAAATCAATAACAGATGAGAAACAAACACATTGATCCCTATTAACCTGGAAAAGGATACAAAACTATTTTCAAGGTTTTGAGATTCCACCTTAACACTATGAGTGTCAATATCCACAAACAGAGAAGATGATGAACACTACACCCCAGTTTTAGCCAGTATATCAAAATTGACACAAGACCACCCCATCCAGGAAGTAACCAAAGGTCACACTTGGCTCTGTTAAGGTCAGAGTTCATGATTCAGGAATAAAATAGAGAATGGGAGAACTCCAAAGCTGGATCAAACCCAGCACATGTGACTGACTCAAACAAAATACATGATAGAATAAAATCAATTTTTGTTTTTGTTTTCAGGAGGAAAAACTTTCCAGTCACCATGACCTGGAAACTTGTATTTATCAAATTGAGTGCTGTTAAGAGCCCTTGATGCCATTAGAGGAATATTTGGAAAGGATGTTAAATGGACACTTGAACCAAACATTGTCCATTAAGCTGATAAATACAGGAAAAAGAGAACAGATACCTGTCAACACACCAGTGAGCCACAGAGGGAGAAATGTTTCTTTAGCAAAGGAGGTTTTTAAGACTTGTTCGAATTAGGTTGTCCCCTGAGCAACTCAAAGCAGAGCGAGGAATGCATAAGAAGCATGGATGAATGCTTCAAATTCTAAACAATGAAGTTAGATGCAAGGACGACATCATCAATTTGCCTGGCAGCAGGCTATAATTGTATCCTTCAGGGAGGGGATAATACTGCCCAAGAGGTCATTGGATCTAAAAACCTCTGAGACAAGATTAAGTGAGCTGCTCTGTGTGAAAGCTTTCAGCGCATTATGCATTGCAAAAAAAAAAAAAAAAAAAATGCAGCATGCAAGTGGATCCTGCTAATGACATAAGTGGTTACATTTAAGTTAAGTCAAATTAAAGCAATCTTGCCTTTTAAGAAACACATTAACTAAAACAGACTTTGCTAAGATGCTAAAGGTACTTAATTTCTGTCTGGCTGTGAGAAATCACTCTGAATAAATGCACTGCGTGCTTAAAGCAAAACTACCAAATTAGATGAGATGCACATTTATTTGCTGTAACAAGCTTTTAGAAACCAGCTTTTATTGGGGCATTTGCTGCTCCTCGCACACTGTGGTGCAGTGGCTCCCCCTGCTGGACAACGCAGTTATCTTAAAAGTTTTCAGAAAAAGTTTGGCTTCAATGTTCCTGACTGAGGATATACATTTCTTGGAAAAATGAAAAACAAAATGAGTGTAATGTTGAATAAAAAGCATTAATTCAACAACATGTTAAGACACCTGATAACAGGACCTTTGAGAGTCTCACTGCTGCATCAAACAAGACTGGAAACTGGGGTTGAAAAGAGGTCGTCCCTCCTCTTCGGAGTTGCTCGCTGAGCAGTTTAACCAGAAGAGGCTGCTGCTCTCTCAAACATGAGAGAGCAGCAACAGAGCAAAGTAGACCGGGTCTCAAGTGAAAACCAAAAAAAAATAAAATAAAACAATGGACAGTATATTTGGATGGAAACATTGGGAGAATACCTGTGAATAGCTCTTCTCTCATATCAAATACGTGAGATTCATATTCCTTTTTATACACTTCTATAGGATATAGAATATATGTATATTTTTTTATTTTAAAGTGAGATGAGGACTTTGTTTTTTTCGCTGTTTTCTTTCGACTGTGCTTTTGCGCTTATTTTGGGAGAAACCGTTAGCTGTTTTCCTCTGCTTTTCTCAGCAGATGGTCGGGGCGGGCGGTGGAAAAAGGTCTATGGGAGGCGTTTTGACCCATCACGTTTTTCTCTTTGTAGCCAGAGGAGCTTGTGCTGAAATGCTGCATTTGTAGGACTATCTAAGATTGGGACATACATTGCATTAAAAAGGTTGAAAGTGCTACTTCTACAATACATTTTTAAAGACAATCTGCACGCGGGAAGAATGGTAGATGTGTGGTGGTAGAAGTGTTGTGACTGAGCAAGCATGACAGAAAACACAGAGGTTAAGAAAGCTTTTAAATGTTAATCCGACAAAACCAAATTTGAAACTAAAATGTAATTTTGTTTCCAGATATAAACTGGGACACATGGAGCTCGATCCTAAAGAACATGTATGTGATATAATATATTTAATCTATTTAATCATTCATTTAGTTTTGTCTTATTGTTTGTATGAATACACTTATTTCTGTTTACTTTTTGATCAAATAGTAAAATTCACGTTTTCATTTCAAAAACAGAGGAAAACTTTGTGTAATTTGTCCATTTCATTGTGCTGAGATGCCAGCCATATCTAAAAGTCAAATTTTGTTTCTTTTGTCTTGCAAATTATAAGGTAAACTTTTCATGGGATTCATGTTGTAATACTAGTTAAGTTTGATATTTGCTTAATCACAAAGGAGCATTTATTTAAGTCTAATATTTGCATTGAACTGTCTGAATTTTAATATCAGTCTTTTACATGCACTAATCTATTGACCAAAACAAAGATTAAGAATTCTCACACTTTTCAACTTAAATGCATCAATCAACAAGTTCTTTGCAGCACTTTTTGTTTGTTTGTTTGTTTGTTTGTTTAAAATTGGTTCAAATTTGAATTTAATTTTCAAACAAAATTGCAATTCCTTCCTCTTTTTTGTCTGATTCAAAACGTTCAACTTTATCAAAGAATTTATAGAATATTTTTACTTTTTTACATGGTATTGTGATAAAAGTACAAGAAAATAAAACAGGTTAAAAATCAGGTTCTGGTTAAAAATCAGGACCTGGAAGTCAGAACCTCAAAGAAACCATGAAATCAGTGTCACTCCAGAAACAACCTGATCTGCATCTGGACAGTTTTTAAAGTGGTTCCGGATATAATGACAAGACATTGAATAGTTTCATGCATTCACACCTTTGCTTATATAAAGATCTTATTGGAGATTGCAAATGAAAAGCAAACTGGGTCATTTATGTAATCTGCTCAAAACAATAATGCATTACAATTTTAGTAAACAGGTCCGGTGTTGTTCAGAAGCCATTAAAGTCTTACCACATGATTTTTTTTACAGTTACATAAAAGCATTAGTTGTCAGTCGCTGTTAAACTGATAGTTTATTTTGGCGTAGCACATATAATACATTAAGGTATTGAGCATGAAAATATCTATGTTATGCATAAGCATTACTCTAGAGGGCAGCCAAGTTATTCTAATACTGTCTTTGTTGTGTGTTAAATATGCAACACCAGGGATTAATGGTAAGCACACACCGCCTTGACTTTGTAGGGACAGGAGTCAAATTCTCAACAATATTTTGCAAGGACCTAAGTCCATTTTATTCTACTGATTTGTCACTGTTGTCACCCCTCCCCGACTCACCACTTCCCTTCCTCACCAACCCAAATCTTTTGTTTGTTCCTCTCTATCCTCGTCATATTTGCCTCTTTATAGTTGTTGTGGCCTCTCTCATTTTCTGCCTAAACCAGATAAAGGTTCATGCTATTATTTTAATAAAGTCAACTGTGCAGCAAGGGAATTTTCCCCATTTTCTCTCTCTTTTGTGGAGCAAATCTGCCAGTGATACTGCTCAGCATCCATTCCCACCTTGCTGTTTTTATGAGTTGCCAGGACAGGACATAGACTAAAACAATAAGCAGAAAAGGGACTTTTGAATTTCCAAACTAATAATAATAACAATTTCCTTGCATTAAGCAATCAAGACTGTTCATGTGCAAACTGGTCGTGACTTAACCCATCGTTATCAAGATCAGTTTGTCAAAACGCCACATGAGACTTGCGGGGCTGTGTCTCTGTCTCAGAGTTTAGATCAAATGAGAGACCTGAGCTCAGTGTAAAAGGGCCTCAGAAGAGCAGCTGAACCAACTCTGAGCTCTTTACGCACCGCTGTGTGGTCAGCAAGGTGGCATTTAGGGAGCGCAGGAAGCAAGCTGACTGCACTGAACCTCCCTTCTTTAGTGCTGCGACCGCATCACACTACGAGAGGAAAAGAAGAAGGAAAGCAAGAAAGAAAAAAGACAGAAAGAAGTAAGAAAATCTCAAGTAAGGAATTGAAAGGAAAAGTGGGAAAAGCAGAGCGAGGGAATAAGGAAGAGTCAAAGAGTTTGACAGAGATGAGAAGGAGGGCTGAGCGCTAGCTAGAGACAACGTGGCAGGAGGTTTCCTCTGATGGGAGGCTGGGTTCATCTGAGGATGATCCCTGTGCAGCTCTTCACGAAGGTGCTGCAACTAAACACTCATTAACTTTTAAACCTCTAACTGTTATTTGCGCTGAATCTGATGCGATAATTATCAGTCTTTTAATGTAAATTTCGCTGTCCAAATAAACTCTAATAACATGCATTTTAAGTAAATAAATCCTCAAACAAACACAAACCTCGTCTCTTATTGAGTGCTTGTGTATAATGTGTCTCCAAAGTCCTCTTCTATATTTTTTCCCTGAATCACAATAATGTGGTTGTCCTTTAAAAAGTGAGCATCCTGTTTACCCCTGAAAAAAGACAGTTTGACTTGAATAAATCAGAGGCCTGTTTAAGGTCAGAGAAAATTGTTATATACATCAAACCCAGCAACACAGTGGAGAACGGCTTGAATTAAGCAGCGTGACATTTGTTCTATGACTTGCTTAAGAGCTTCTTCTTCTTAATCCATACTGACCTTATGTCAAGCAGAAAACTCACACAGTAGACTGCAGGGATAAAACAGTACATGCTTAAGATGAAGGTTTCAAAAACTTTTAAATGTATGTAAATTATGTGGTGTTATTGCCACACTTTTCAGCAAAATGAACTCCGTATTTTTCGCAGAGGAACTGCAGAGCAGACAGCACATAATTGTAGGCTGCATTTCTCCCAGGCCCACCTTTAATTTTTCTCATTATTGCCTTGGAAATGAGGGGGGATTCACTCAACGTGCAATCACGGGCAATGTGTCGGTAACAAGCAGGTATAAGTGGCTCCCCCGCACACTTTTTTACAGAGCAGACGTTGGATCTACAGCTTTGATTCTATGAGCCACTGAAATCTTTGCTCTTTGTGAATTTGTAACATAGCTAAGCTTTTGTTTTATCAGTGGCATCCATTGTTGCTTAGCAGATAAAGAAATCCAGAGTAAAAACATTATTCAGTAATGTTCAAACATTTCATGGGTCTTAGTGTAAAAATTTTTGTATAGCTTGTGTGTTGAGATGAAGGATGAAACATTTACAGCATGCTTTTACAACAGGACACAAAAAGATACATTTTGCTGTTCCGTTTGTGTTTTTTTTTTTTAATTACTGCTATCTGTAACTGAAAGTACAATGTTCTATTTATAGTGTACTAACGCCTCCAGTGGTTGGATAATTATTAGCACAATTAATAAGAAAGTAGGTTGGATTGCCCTGCTGAAGGAGCCACTTAAAGCACTTAGCATGTCTAGGAGAGTGAATTTTCATCAGCGCAGACAGAGAACATGCATGGTGTAGTATGAGATCAAGCATTGCTATTATTTTATCAATGTCTTCTATTGGTCAATGTGTCACAACAATGAGATTGATGTCTACATGCAGTATAAAGCTACATGCAGTATAAAGCTACAGAATTTATTTGAAGTTGTTCCAAAATTTTATGGCAGGCTGGAGAATCACAGTAGTTGCTCTGCTGCTTTTGCTTTACTTTTTTGGATAGTTGGGAATAGGTCCATGTTAAAATATAAAATGTTAGGATGATTTAACTAGACAGTTAGCAAAAATGTTAAACTCTAACAGCTCTGTGTGTCAACTTAATAAATATCTTTGCAAGCGTAAAAGTGTTTATTTGAAACAAACTCTCTAGTTGGTTTAGCAAGAACAAATTAACACAGTTGTAAACAATGATATTAATAACTTTTAATAAGAATGGCAAACTTTAGCGTTTACCACCCAGACGACGATGCAAACTGGTAAGCCAATCAGGATCCAGTGAGAAAATGAGAAAATGATTCAGAAAAATCTGGTGGTGATGTTAGCACTGGAAGACGAGGCAGGGGGAGGGTGAGAATATGGCGGCAGCAAAGCAAAAGGTTCAACGAGGGAGGAGGATGAGGAGTGGCTGTAAATGCAGGTTTCTTTGTCTCCTCCTCATCTCCCCTCCCTTCAGTGAAAGTAATGGAGTCCACAAGAGAAGCCACCTGTCTTTTCCTCTGCCTGAAGGTGGGTTGTCATCTCTTCCACCAGTACCAAAGATCCACCTGAGAAGGTAGTTCCCACCTCCCGCCCTTTGACCCCCAGATGAGCAGAGACAGACAGTAATGATCCATCAGCTCTTTGGCTACGCAGGGTCCGACACCGGCTTCATGCCTTCTAAGTGTTTTGTTGCACTCTTACTGACCAAACTGCAGGCTGAGACAATCCAGCAGCAGGAGCCTGAGCACAAGAAACCGGGTGGAAAGAGAGAGGGAAAAATAGAAAGGAGGGGGGGAAGGGAGACGTTTGGACCTTTTAAGTGTCTGTGGAAAATGAATCACGGGGGCCGGCACAAGGGGAGATCCAGAGAAGAAACACATCTGGCCGGGAAGAAAAAACGAAATGAGAATAGGTCTGAGAATCCAGAAAAAAAAGACTTGTTTTTTTTCATGACCTAAATACGACATTTGTGACTTTTAGACATCAAAATGTGTCTATAATGAAACAATTAATAAGAAGAAATCAGGGTGAAGATGAAGAAAGGAGACAAAAAGACATAAAGATTAGGAAGGAAGCAGACAGTTTACAGAGTAAGACGGGATGAAGAGGACAAAATGGAGACTTTGAATTGCCGACTTTGAGGTTAATTCCATGTTATTCTAAAGTGGAGATGCCCCGCCCTGAACACAGACCTGTCTCCATCGTAGACGGGCAGAGGCAGGGAAATATGAGTCAAAGCTGCCAGCTCTCTGCTCTCTCTGGCCGCGAGGGCTTGTCATTACGATTTTTTTTCTCCTGTTCCCTTTTAGACAAGGGTAAACGCAAAAAGTAGCAGAAAGTCTGAGTCAGCCACGTCACCTAAGCAAAAAAAGATCAATGTGTATGAAATTGTTTAGAATAAAAAACCAAATCTCCATGTGAATTTTAAGTTAGTTGCATGCCTTAAGAATTTTTTTTTCACAACCCCACTCTGAAAAAAGATTTCTGAGATTCCAACCGAGATATTCTTGATTATCATATCAGAGTTATTATTGTACGTCTTTAGATTTGTCATCCAAGAACATTTGTAATACATATTGACCTATTTGGCATTCAACAAGAAATGCATGTGCCTCTTTTCAAAGTTCAGAAGTAATTATTGCCACAAAGGGCGTGATCAAAAGACATAGAAGAGGAAAGATGAAGAGAAGATCCTGTTGGATTCCAGACATGTTGGAAAAAGTCCAGATCTCTGAGGCTGCAGGCAGCAGACTGCAACGCAACCAGCAGTCCAAGTCTTCTTTAAGGTTTTTAACCGGATTAAAATATATATCTGAAATGTAACAAGAACTTATCTGGTATTTCCTTGAGCGGCTCAGTGGTTGCTTTCTGTAACTTCCCAAATGCTAAATGGATTGTAGAGGTTACTTTCCAGAACTTTCATGACTTTTACCAATACAGTAAGCACAGTATGGATCTAACTAAATCCAATGTGCAAAAAAAAACACAACTCTAACAAAATCAAAAATGAGTTGGAAAAAAGATTTTAAAAAAATGAAAATGTTTGCTATTTTGAAATTTGATTGGTATTGTTTCAGAAATACTTGCAAATATTTTACAATTCTTCAGCCTCACTACTGCAGTAACATTATTGGGGGTGCGAACTCCTCCCCTGCAGCCGAAATGCGTGAGTTTGTATGTGTACATGTGCGAATCAGAGCGTGTGCGTTAGCAGAACCAACCTCATGGGAGCAGTGAGAGGAAACACCACTGAGTCCTGCTCCCTGTGGTCTCCCTGTTTTACACAGACTGAGAGAACACAGTAACATGACCGCCTGAGTGACAGACATGCTCACCTGTGGGTGTGCGTGTGTTTTAATAGATATGTGAGCAGATACTCATGTGTGAAAAGAAGAAAACTAAGCTTAGTTTAGCTTGCAGGTTCTGATAGCGAATGCCTCTGCAGTTTCAAATGTTTTCTTCATTTCTGCAGTTCTTATGAAGCTCCTCAACAGACTGAACGTCTACAACAGGAAACTCTCACTTAAAGTCACAGACCACCCCTCAGTGTAAATGTGCTGACTGTATTTCACAGTTTATTGGACAGTGCCATCCTTGCTGAGGTTCTTTTCTTTCTGTTTGAAACCACAACAGCTTCAAAGTGATGACAAGAACAGACTAAATCAGAGCCTCTGGAGATTTGTGATTACAGGCAGGCAATGCTTCACTGAATTAAAGGGGGGGAGGTCATTTTCAGAGGTTAATTCAGTCTTCTGTTTTCATTCTTACCCTTGAAGCTCAAAGTGGGGACTTCCTCAATGCAGCTCCATGTTCTTAAAATAGGGTGCAAATATTAAATTACACCGTCCAACAGTTTACAATAAACCATCTTTTTAACACATATATCTTGATCTTGTACTAGAAATGCAACCAGCTGTCCTGGCCCTGCTGGAGAAAAAACATCCCTCAGCATGATGATGCCACTAATATATTTACAGTGGAGATGGCATGTTGCTGTCACAATAGTGACCAAGAAATTTAATTCACTTTCAAGGACTCCAAAAAGCTTACTGATTACATTTTCAGTTAATATTCAGCAAATATTGAAAGTTTAGAGTGTTTGGATAATACTGATGCTGTATCACATGTTTAGGGTAAAACATGAATAGAGCTGTTTACATCTTGGTTGCGCCTTGGAAAGAGGAAGACTGCCACAAACCTCCCAAAGATGAGCCTAGCAATGTATGTTTAAATAAACATACGACAAAGATTTTTGGTGCACATCATCTTTAAAGTGTCTAGTTATGATATTCACCTATGCATTTACAAAAATTGATTTGGTGTGTGAGCAGGATGTGTAAACATGTTGACGGTCACAATAGTGACCGGTGGGATGATACATTTGACCTAGGTACGCTTATTTAAATACATACCATATTCTTCCAATTCCAAACTTCTTCCTTTTTAATATTAATTTTGAGTGTGGTTCTTGAGCTGTTGGACTTAGTGATGGCCAGACAGACAAAGTATACAATAATGTAGTTATGAGAAAGATGGAATCCTTACTGATTCTGGTAGTGGTGGCTTAGACAAGGATAATCCATGCCTGATTTTGAATGCATATGATCAGTTCATGGGAAAAGAGGATGATCTTCCCCTTCACCAGTCATGTGGCACTCTGTTAGCACCTGCAAAGTTTATGATGGAGAAAAAACTGTCTCTTTGATGTACCCTTTAAAACTAAAGAAGATCCAAATGAGGTTCTGGCACAAGATGAGAAACCGCTGGTCCACTAGAAAGACAACAATATTTTCCTAGTAGAAACAAAGATGAGAAAGAACTACACAGAGACTGATGTCAAAAAGATCAATGAGCACATGAGAAGTGTAGACCTTCATGACCAAAACCCCTCAAGGTACAGAGTCATGAGCAGGTCCAAGAAGTGGTGGTGGCCCATCTCAAAAGTGCACCTGTAAATAGGACGACTGTAGCTTAGGAGGTTGGAGTTTATCTTGTAACTGGTGAGTTGCCTGCTGGAACCCCCACTTTGTCTGTGTCAGTCGTTGTGGCCTTGATCAAGAGGACAATTCACCCGCCATGCCCGCTGGTGGTAGTCAGAGGTCCCGGTGGTGCCAGTGCATGACTGCCTTACTGCTGTCAAACTGTGCCAGGGAAGCTGTAACTACAATATAGTAGCTTACTGCTGTCAGTGTGTGAATGTGTGTGTGAATGGGTGAATGGCTAAATGTGGTGAAAAAGCACTTTCAGGTCATTTGGACTTGATAAAGAACTATACAAGTACAGGCAATTTACCTTTTAGATATAATTTTGCAAATGTGTCGTAGGAGGGACGACTGATTTGCTCACCATCTCAGGGGTTGTGGCTTATTATCTTATGCAAAGGTCAGTAGGTCATGGAAATAGATCTCAAATGGACACTTCTCTTCAAGATATGACAAGATGTGACCAAGACACTTATTGGTCAGTCAATGCAAGAATCATTTCCAAAGATGTTGCCTTTGCATCGCCCATGCCTGGGAGAAATTCAAGGCTTTATTGCACATTGAGTGCTTCAAGAAAGATCATGGAAAGTAAGGAGGGGATGAAATAACCCAAAATTGAAGAATACCAAATGGGTGACTTTGGTGAGAAGGAACCATACAACTGGCCTTTGATTCCAGGCCTTGGGGTCCAGTATACTGTAACTTTCAGGTGTGTCTCTGGTCCAACACACCTGAATTAAATGGATGACCTCCTCAGTATACAGTCCAGTTCTCCAGAGTCCTGCTAACCACCTGATTCAGGTATTGAAGCAAAGACGGATGGAAAAGATGTCTGACACCGGCCCTCAATCCCTGGAGTTGAAGACCCCTGGACTAAGTTTATTACTGTGTGACAGTCTGACTGACAAATGTTCAAGATTTTCAGTAATATAAATGAAGGCCTCTACTATAGATGCTATCTTTATGATCTATGTTAACATGATAACATAACACTACAACAGACTGAAGTTCAATATAATTATACATAAACACTCAAGCACTCAGATTTACCTTGGTTTGGAATATACAGATAGTAAAATTTGTACTTTACAGAGCAAATGTCGCAATAAGCTGTGGCAAGATATAATCAAATAAAGAAACAATGTTCACCTTTTATGATCTTTTCTATTTGGAAAAAGCACTTTTAGCTCATTTTAATAAGAACACCATATTATCCCACCGGTCACAATTATGACCGATCATAAAACACACTTTTTCAGATATTTTTCCACAATTTTTAATATTATTTCCCCTTGATTAGTTCAAAGGGCTGTCAATGACATCTGATTTTAATATTTTCTTGTCTGGGAAAATTTTGGGATTAAATGGGTTAATTTGGAGTGTTTTGCTTAAATGCTGGGATTAACGTGACATCTGAGGCCAGTTGATTACAAAGGGTTTTATTTAGGAGTTTTAAATCAAAGAGAACTGAGTAGAAATGCACAACACAACTTTCAGATTTTTTTATCTGTTGAAAAGTATGACACAATTGAGCAATTTCTTTATTATTTTATTTTTTTCTTTTGCATAATTCTGTTGATACTCTAACGATACTTCATGTATTCTAGGCCTCGAGCTAGTGAAGACAGAACTTGGTAAAGTGAATGTTTATTCACATTATTCTTTTAAAAAATTTACACTGCCCTGAAGTGGAATATAAATTGTTACAAAATTATTGAAAGCTGGAGAAAAAAAAATTGCTGTTTATTTTCTGTTTTGCCTGGTTTTCTTTCTCTTCATTTGAGTGTCCAGACACAAATGAAAGCAAAGTGAAAGACAAACAACATGTTAGGTTGTAATTTCTAGAAATGAAAATCAAAATGAGAAGTTCGGTTTTGATTTTAACCTCCCAGGAAAAAAAGGGGTTAAATTTAGACACAAGAAGAGCTTAAATTAAAAAAAAGAAAAACAGAGTTGCTTCTTCCTTTCTTTCTTCCCTCCTCCATCCTCCAGTTCCTGCAGAGGACACGTGGAAGAATTTTTGGGTCGTCATAAAGTTTTTGAGTCCAACAGGAGGGAGGGTGATAAAAAAGAGAAAGACAAAAAGCAGGAATGAAAAAAAGCCATGACTCCGCCTCAGCATTATGACTGGCTGCAAGAGATCGTCTGGTCGACAAACTGAGCAGCACCAAGAGCAGACACTCCCTGAAGCAAAGAGAAAAAAAAACTATGTGTGTTTATGCTGCGAGGAAAGATGGTAGGAATCCAGACAGACAGACAAGTTCTGAATATTTTTACTATACAAAGTGCTGAATTTGAAGTTTACTCTGAAAATGTGTTAATTGAACTTCATTCTTGGATGTGAAAGTTAGAACCCACTTAAGTCACATATGAAAGTGTTGGTGAGTCAGATTAATGGTGAATAAACCCTGAAAGAGAAGTGCTTTAATAATGTGGAACCATCACTATTGTAGCACATTGACTAAACTGCTCAACAAAATTGTTTTGGTGATTTGCCACAGGTGCAGGATAAAACTTGATTTAGTTTAATCAGACACTGGGAAATATGATTCACCTGCAGCAATCTGTGATCATTTGCATTTCTTTTGGTCACCATCTGGAGGCTCCAGCAAATAGTTCTTCCAAGCTGTGCAGAGATGATTCCTTGTTGTGCGTTGGGACAACTTTAGGGCTTAAATTTGATTAAACTTTGTAATATTGACACCGCTACAATGCTAACTTACTAAAATGCCATACTGGAGCTATAAAGTTCACACTTGTTCAGTCAGCAGTGAGGAAAGTGTGTTTCTGAAGGAAATAAAACTCCAACAGAATTAAAAATTTGTGTTTCAGCAATCTGGCAATTATAATTTATGTCTTTGAAAATACTACCATCAAAAAGATTTTTAATCTCATAGTCAAACGAGAGGTTCTCTTGTTTGTACTGGAGAGCTATCAGACATTATAAAGTAATAATAGCAAAAACACTGGAACCCCCAGTAAAAATGTGTGAAAATTCTTGTATTGAATTACTTTTTTATGGGAGTACCCTTATTTAACGGAAGAAAATGTGCAAACATCCAGCCTTTAAAATGAGTACATCTAGTCAAAGGAGAAAAACTCACACGTTTAAAAAAATGACTATTTCTACAAAATTAGACTTAAATTTCTTTGCTCAAATTAACTCTTGGAATTTGATGTGACACAGAGGCACTTTCATTTTTAATATTTCTATGAGTAAGTGTTCAAAATGGGGAAGACAAGTGAACATAACATTCATGGAAGTCAGATGTGTTATCATGTTCTTAAATCGGGTCACGTGAAGTGAAGAACAAAAGGAGTTTTGATCACAATCATTGTTACTTTGAGAATTTATTTTTCCTGTTGATTTGAATTAATTTAAGTGTGACGTGGAGACAAAGTAGCACTAAATTCAGTCCAAAGGTAATGAAAACCCTTATTCAAACATTTCTCCAAACTGAATGACTGAATATTGTGTGAGGCACTTTGTGGTCGTCTGAACTTGATAAAGAGCTATACAAGCACTTTACTATGCTAACTGGTCGTTTACCAGTTAGCATGATGGCTTGTGCAGAAAGCTTTGAACAACCTAAAATCTCTTTATAATTTGGCTCATGGAAGCCAAGGTCTCTGATAAATGTATGATGTTCCTGAATAATAGTGTATTCAACCATTTATTTCACTTATTTATTTTTTTTATTTGATAAAAGAAGACAAACATCAAATATAAGTCCAAACACCCCAAAGAGCTGAATCAGTACATATTTATCTGATACTTTCTTTGAAATACGTCAAAGAAATAGACCAACACCAACACTTGAAATTCAAACCCAACTCTAAATGTTTTGCTCTCAATAAAACATCTTTAGCCTCCAGCTTTGCATTACGAGTGTAACTGATGTGTAAAATAAACAGCACCAACCCTATTATGGAGCCTTTCATCTGATTTTCATCTGATTTTGAATTGATTAGGTGCACACACAGGAATAAATTGATAATGTCCAAATGCGTTTTCTGATTGGGTATTGAAGTTTTTCTCTGTTTCTGACATTGTGTTAGTTCATTTTCTTCCTCATGTCATTTATCGCTGAGCCTTGAATCATACAAACAATCAAAAAAAATTGTGCGTCTCTTTAAATCTGATTCAAACATTGCAAAGAAAACAGGTTAAAGTATCAATTAGAGTTTCTTGTCCCACCTGTGAACTGAGAATAAAGAAAACCACAAAGTTCAGTGAAGCAAAACATTAGAGATCAGTAATGAAACTGGTCTCAAAATGAAAAGATGCTAAGGTAAGTTGCAGTAAAGGTTGGCTGACAATGCAACGCGAAGAGGAGGAATCAGAGAAGAGATCTGAAGGAAAGCAGAGGCAGTAACCAGACACAGAAATCTCTCAGTGGCTGTCAGCCAACAGGCATGTACTAATGCTTTAGCTATGTCATGGGCTGCCTCCTCTACCTCCTCCCTTCTCTTTCTACCCCTTCTTTTTTCAACCTTCCTCTCTGACTTACCCACCCCCTCTCTGAGCTGAATCGTACCCTGATTTCCATCACTTTCTTACTTTGCAGTCACCCAGCAGCTTCTGACTCACACCGTCGACACCGACGTCTGGCACATGCCTTGTACGAGCGACGTCATCACAAACAAAAGTTGGTTACACGTAAGGCTTCTTTCTAAGAGCTTCAGGATAAAATTACTGTTGTGGGATCATCCAACTTCTGCACGGTGCTTCCAACGTTTGTCGAAGTCTCAGCAGAAAAACAGGCTAGCAAAAGCCATGATGGTGATTTTCCGTTAAAGCCCTGAGAAGCCAGTGGGAGAGTGGGAGGGGCCAGACAAAAGAAGCTGGAAAAAATAATACAAGCATCTGTAATTCTCTGTAGGAATTTCTTCCTTCATCAGCCAGACCTCTAAATGCAGGAAGCAGATGAGGGTAGTGCTTGCTACTTACTGGCCTTCAAAACACAAGACAAACCTTACTTATGGGTGAATATAGAAGAGAAACATTACATTAGTAACAAACTGAAGATTAGTTTTATTCATGCAAACTGCAAGACCAATCCGAGCGATGCTGTGAATTAAATAGTTTTACTTTTAAAGTACATTTTTGCAGTCGAACTGAATTGTTATTGGTTGCAGTAGCTACAGTTAAAAACTTTCATGTAATAGAAAAACACATTTTGGTCAGCCTTCTCATGCAGTGTGGGATGATATCATCGGGTCGCCGAAAAGCGACCAGGTTGGTAGGGGGTGCAGACTTTACTAATGACTGTAATGTGGGAACGGCAGCCCCTGCCACTTTAAGACTCATGTGCCTGCCACATGGCTTCACCGGGATGTAATCTGTTCCAGGTGCTCAATGAGCCTTTTTTTTTTTTTTCCCAGAAATGTTGGTAACATATAAACAAATGGTAATTGTCTTTCACTTGCACAGGCGCACAAATTTGCACATCCACGTGTGACATGGGGGCACAGAAATTTGATCAAGGATTTGTGCAAAGATGAAAACTTCCTACCACGGCAACGCATATCGTTGGTTTTCATGGACTATGCAGCAAACGTAAAGCACTTCAAGCTGAGCTACAAGCTCACGAGGGAACTAACTCTGAGAAAAAATATTATGTCAGCAAGTTGCATTTATTTAACGTTGCTGTTATTATTACACTGGAAAATTACTATCTCTAGTAACAATTACTTAATTATAACAAAATATTTACGCATATATATGTTTTTGGATCCTTGGATTACCAGTATCTGGTCCCAGCCTTCTCTACACAGCAGCAGCTCCAACCACAGGCCACCCTCAGGCCTGGACTCTTAGGACTCTTATTAACTCACTAACTCCCAAACAAACTACATGCATGTGGTTATTATTGCTAAACAGGAACTCACCTGGGGTTTTCCTCCAGTAAACTGTACATTTACCTATTAGTGTACTTGACACTGCTAATTAAGTACCTAATCCCATTGCTCTAAATGGATTGCTACCCAAATACACACATCTGTTACAGATTATATCCTCCTAAATAGAAGTTGAAGGTTTGAAATAAACATTAATTTTATAATTGAAAGCCATTTGTTGTGGTAATGCATGTGCGTATGCAGACGTGGACACATTTGTTCCCCCCCCCCCCCCTGCTTAGAGTTGTCTAAGCAGAACAAAAAATAATTCATCCTTTATTGCGGTTGCATGGTGATAAATTTAGGGGGGAAAAAATCAACAGATAAGCTAAGAACATCAGTGGAGAGAAATCTACATGTTCAAAAATAACTGGCTTTAGTTAAGTCACAATTATTACTACCTCTGAAAGTTATATTTTTCTAAAAAAAAAAAAAAAAAGGCATATTTATGCTTTACCTTTTAAGTTGATCCGACTGTCTAAGAGCTTCAAGTAAGTGACTTTTGCTGGGGTATCGATATGATGTGACACAGAGGCAAGTTTTGTTCTTCAAAATGTAAAAGACATTCTCTGGATAACTTGAAGCAAATCTCAGTTTTAATCTCTGGACCAGAATGTGCAACACCACAATTAAAAGGAACTGCTTGGATACAATTTTTGGCACATTTCAAAGGCAACAACTCCATGCTTACACTCTAATATTTGATCTGTGGGATGGATTCTCACTGATGCCGACACAAAATATAAATTTTAGGGTCTAAATATTACAAGTTGATGAAAAAAGGAAAAAAAAGTTTGAGAAAAATGTTTGTTAATTGTAATCGATATTGTCATCTCCATCTTAAACACAAATATCTGAATTCTGTCTTTTCCCCAATATCAGGCAATCAATGTTTATTTTGCCACCATGTTCTTAAGGAGGATGGTAAGAGAGGTAAATTTAAAAAAACAGATCTCCTTAGCTCAATGTTGGATGCTGTGTAAATGGTTATTTTTCAAAAACACTGCAAAACTTATACAGGAAAGTTTTTTAAAATACCGTATTTTCCAGCCTATAGAGCGCACCGTACTAAAAGCCGCATCTACAAAGTAAAAAAACACACCAAACAAACAAACTGAAAACGTACATGTATAAGCCGCACCGGGCTATAAGCCACATGTTTCAAAGCGTGGGAAAAAAGTAGCGGCTTATTGTCCGAAAAATACGGTATATGTATGGAAATCAGAAATCGCTGTCTTGGAGAAGTTTGGTGATCCAAAGCACACACCCAAGTCTCACAACCATCTCAGCCCTGGGGCAGAGTTCCAATAGAAAGCCTAAGATATGCACTAAACTTAATCAATTCTATTTATTCAATCTAATTTGTGTGTAATTTTGCATTCAAGTATTGTTATGTATGTAAGTATCCTTATCACATGCCAGAATATAAATGTACAGTAGGTGCTTGTTTGGAGAACGATGCTGTCATTATTTCATATCAGTGTTGGTTAAAGACAAAGCAGACATTTTGAACCAGGTACTCAGTCAAACACTAACACTCCAATAACAAAACAACAAAAATAAAACTCATTTCTTTCAAGTTCAAGCTCAGAAATAAAACTTTTAGGAAGTGTCACAGGACGTGACTGCCTCACGAATGAGCTTAAATGTCCCCTTTTTGGGATCGCTGCATGTGTTTTCTCTGGACAGCAACCCTAACATTTGGATGCAGACAAACTGCAATGCAGGCAGAGAGGAAAAGACGAACTGAAAAGAAGAACTGCCCAGAAAAACAGGAGGAAGAACAGGAGATTTGGTGATGTGGATTTTGATATGAAGAAAGTGGAATATAATCTGAGCAACCTTTAGGGATAGAGAAAAACTTTTATTTTCGTCAATCACAAAAAGGAAAAGATCAAGTAAAAAAAAGTATTTATACTTCCTTTGATATTCATTTTATTATTGCATCACTCAAGATACCTTAGATACACCAAAGCGAGTCTGCTGACAATGGTTTTATCTCGCATTGGTCTTCCTTCGGTTGTGACGGTGTCTGTTTCTCTCAGCTGAGGCTTTCCCTTGCAGCTGCCTCCCAACCCCCTCTCATAGGTTTGCGGGTTGAAAAAAGACACTGCTGCAGACTGAAATGAAAAAGATAACGGCGCTCCCAGACAGAGCAATCAAGTGTAGACAAAAGAGAAGATTTCAAAATCTGAGCTACATGCTACATAAAATACAGCACTGCTGTATTTGTTCCCTCATCAAACAAAATAAAATATTAGAAAAAGACACACAGATGACCAGGTCTGTGTGTCGAATCAGTGTGTAAAAGGAAATGTTCCTCCAACAACAAGTAATTCCTTTGGTGGTGTTTTTTTTTAGGCTGGTATTTTAAGATGTTACTTCAAATTTCAACGTTCTTTGTTCATGGTGCCATGCATTTTGTGAAATGCACCAGTCCTTCCTACGCCAAAGCACCCACACAACATGATTCTGCAACATATACATCACAGTTGGGATGATGCTCTTAGGGTTGCAATCTAACCCGCTTTTTCAGGAAATGACATAATGGTAATTATGACCAACGATCTTGTTTTACTTTCATTGGACCACTGGATATGTCTTTGAAAACCAATCAATTCTCCTGGTGTTCCTTGATAAAATGCAATCAAGCTTTTGTATTTTTGTCTTGAAATAATGACTTCTTCCTTGCTCAGTGGCCCTTCAGCCTTTTTTGGTACAGAATCTGCCTCTGTTTTTGAGGTTAGATCTTCTTCAACACAGGACCCGTCTTCTTTTTGAACTGTTTGACAACTGGATATCCCTGTGTGGTTTAAAATTGTTCAAACAAATAATTGTGGCACCTTTAGGCTTCTGGAAATTGCACCCAAGGATGAACCATTTGTGGACGACCACAATTATCTTCCTGTTTGATGTAACACAAGAAAATAAGTGTTTGAAGTGAATACTTAATCCAAACCTGTGCTTCAAACTAACCATTTTTTTGATTAGTCTTTCAGCAGCTAACACGGTCATGCCATCATCATCTGAAGGTTTCACAAATTGTTTAAATGCACAGTAATCCTAATGCATGTTAAGTTTTGAAAAAGAACAAAAATCTTGCTTAATCTTTACATGCTTAACAAACAAAAATACATTTATTCTTTGCTTCAATTTCTATAAAACAATCTCAACACCAGTTCACCATAACTGGGAATGGGTTTCATTGGAAGAGACCTGGCCAGGTTGTCTAGCTGCAGATCATAGTTTGGATTTCGGTTTAAATTGCACATCATTTATTTGAGGGCTGCCTCAAGGGCTCAGGTTTCAAACTGACCAAATTTCAGTGTTGACTTCCCATGTTCCGTCTCCTTCTGCATAGGTGGGGCCTGCTTTGGCTAAAAACCTAATAAATAGAAATCATTTATGCAAAAAAAATATAATGAATTGTAATAAGTTAGTCATACAACAGTGTGACATAGGTGGAAACCTCCACCACCCTGCTTCTGCCCCTTGGTCTAGCTGTTTTCATTTCTCCCATGTGTGAGGACCTTCAGGTCCGGAGGAGTCATTTTACTTCCTTGATGTCAGACCAGCTGCAGCTGGTCTGACATAAAGTGAAACCAGGCGCTGAGATCCTCCTTGACGAAAAACCCACATATCTCAAGCATTGAGATGTTCTTGAGATACTAACATACCTCAAGCACAGCATTAAGACTGTAGCATATTTTTATCCAAAAACCTTATTAGAAGACGTTTTTCCAATCAGTTGTCCTAGTAATTGTTGAAGCTCATAGATTTTAGAAGATGTAGCTCAGACTCAGAAGAAACTATGGGAAACCTGTGAAAGACGGGGAAGACATTTGTTTCCTTGTCAGCATTTATTTAAATACCTCCCATTCTTTTGGTGGGAGAAGGTAAACATGAAGTCTGGCATGACGGGGCTGTCACATGCTAATCTTCAAGAGCTCACAGAAAGTTTGTATCCCCTCCCCTCTAACTTTGACCTCTATTCTGCAGCTCATGGGAGTCATCCATCATTCTTCCTGCAGGAACCCCTCTGCTTTTCTCTGTCGCTATTGGGACAGAATCGGAGAGCAAGATAACTTAGACAAAAAAGATTTAAAACAAGTTTCTTTCATTTCTTGGTGTCTATTAGAGCTGGTTAGCATCATAGAGACTGTAATACTGTGGTACGTAGAGCTAGAACTAAATGGAAAAAACACTCGTCATACTGAAAAAAAATAAATAAAAAAAGTTTTCTCCTCTTTTGGAAACTCCACCTCTCGACATCCATTAAACTAAAATAAAAGAGCAGAAACCAGAGCAATCTGGAAGAGGTGGAGCTAAAGGAGCAAAGTAATAGGAGGAGCCATAAAACTCACACAGCTGTAACCTACTTATTAACGTATTTTATTCCTTTACTTGCAGCACTTTTACAACTCCGTCGTTTGCTTTGCTGTATGTCTTTGTGAATTCAAAGGAGTATGTATGTTTTATTTTGGTTATGGGTGAAGTCTATTGTCTCCTTTCACTCTTGTGTGTCATCCTGTGCTTTTCCCCTCCAGATGTGTAATGATATACAGCTGTGCTGAACTTACCCCAAACCAACCAGTGAGAGAGAAAGAAAGAGAGACAAAAAGGGAGAGAGAGAGAGAAAGAAAGGTTGTTCAGACAGCTGAACTCATTTCATGTGTGCTGTAATGTGGAAACGATTTCAGTCTTCTCCCCTCTCACCGTAACAGAGCTCAGCTTTAACTCCTGAAGAACCAGACCACAGTAAACTCACAGAACACAATCAAGGATGCTTATTGGTTCCCTCCCGTCACAGCTCTACAACGGATCATATTTACATCGTAACACAATCTAAATAAGCATCTGTAATTCCCCTTTGACATTTAAACGTTGGCAACCATTAGAACTAGTACGGTGTTGCATTCTCAGATATTAATCAACTTAAAAGGTTAAATATGTAGAATCACTATTCCTGTAATAGGAAGGCACCATTTTTAAAAGTTGGTGAAATGACATAGCATTTCAACCACAAACTTCAATGTATTTTATTCTAACTACACATGCATAAAAAAAACAATACCTGTACCTAAGCAGACCAGTCTGTAAAACTCCTGAAACTTGTAGATGACACCACTGTGTTGGTGGAAGAGTCTGCATGCAGATGAGAGGTAAATCTGCTGAAGTACAACCAGCCACAGGAGCTGTTGGTCATCTTCCACAATGCCATTATTCAGTCTGTCCTCTGCAGAGGTGGGTAGTAACCAACTATTTTTAGTTAGTTACTTTCACTCTAGTAACTTATTGGGGGGAAAAATTACCTACACTAGTAGGTTTACTCTTTCTACTTTTACTTGAGCAGTATTATTAGGAAGTATCATTATTCATAGTTGAGTAAAATTTCTGGATCCTCTAACCACTGCGAGCAACTTCACTGAATGAAACAGATGCAAACACAGACCTACAGTTCGTGTTCAAGTGAAAGTTCTTTGTGAAAATGCTTTGTTGTTCTACGACCAACTGTGTGTAATTTTATCTCAAGATAAATAGCTGTTCTGTGAAAACCTCAAAGTATTTTTTTCTTATTTACCTAAATACAAAATGCTGTCTGGTGGAAATCTAACACTACTCATCCCACCAGTAGCACCATCGACACAAATGAAAGGATCAGCTTCTTTTGAGCAAGAACAGAATCACGAAGATCAAACAATCGAATATAAAGTAGAGCACTATAATGCTGTGGAAAGTTACAGAAGAAGATCCCAAAATTTGAACATACATTGGTGAACTGTTGAATCTGTCATTTAAAAATGGACAGGTAAACTTAACATAACATATATGTTCACCCAAACTGACAGGTCAGGTAAGATAAGGAGGGCATTAATAAGATAAACACCAAAAAGGTTCATGCTAGGTAGATAACTTTTTTGCTACCTACCAAAAACATTAGCTAAAAGTTAGGTAACCAGAAGTTAGTGTTAGCTAACTTGTGGTTGCTAACACAAACTTAACTAACCAGTTAGCTAAGTTAAAGGGTCGTTTCACAACTTCGATGACATATATACAAAAGCAAAAGCAAACCTCTTAAGAATTGTACTTAAAAATCTACAAACATGAATAAATTACATAACTGACACGGAAACACATCACCAGGTCCTTGTAAAATAATTCTGAAACCTTCTAGATACTAGAAGTCGGACAAGTGGCTTCTGGTTAGCTATCACAAAGGTTAGCTAACTTCTGGCTAGCTAACACATGCTTTACCTTTTGCTTAAAACTACAACAAAGTCCATTACACAAATTTTAAAGGGAAAGTTAAGAAAGATTTTTGCAGTCCAAACATATTTTGTCACCGGGGGCTAATATTTTTTACAAAATTTGGTTTGTGCTCTTAAGACAGCCTGCAAGGATTACCCGGTGCTGTGAGCTCATTCCCTTTTTACACGTTCATACAGTTTCAGACAGAAGAAACACTACACATACGAACGTTCACTCGTTTCCCAGTCTCACTGGATTTTTTTTCTTCTTCCTCAAACCACGGCCCAGCTCTATCTAGCAATTAACTGCCTGCCGTGGACTCTGGTGACATTGTGTGGGGATATTTCTGTCACGTTTATTATGCGTTTGCTGACCAGACTGTGAGTCATTTAGACATAGAAGCAAATCTACCAAGGGGCTGTTTCCCTTTAAGGGAGGTGCCTTGCTCTGATTCTTGTCCTTTTCCTTTCCTTTTTTTGAGAGAGGATTTTGCTTCTTCTCATGTTTTCAGTTCACAAAATCCAGACTATTAAAAATGTTCCTTTCATGTGAAATCTAATTCAGTCAGATTCACGGGGTTTAAAAACTCCAGCTTGTGTTCACTGGTACATATTTACACACCTCTCACCATCAACTCCCTGCCGACAGGAAAATCCTATCAAGGAAGTAGCATGCATACATTTACACGTCACAATCTTGGCCAAGATGTTGTATAATTTCAGGTACTTAGGCTGAATGACTGCTTCTTAAAATCCAAGCCTGTTTTTAACTGATTCCCCTTCATTTCTTCCAGTGTTGTGCAGACAGACAGCAGGGTGAACTTCACCAAAGGCCTCAGCATGCAGATATGCGCTCAGGCCTGTCTAGCCAACCAGTTATCCAAATTCTTTAACCCAGCCTGCGTTTTCCACATTAAGACTGCCTGGAGTCTTATGTAGAGCAGAGAAGAAAGTCGCTGCACAACATGAATAAGATCAAAATGAAAAGTTACATTTCCAACAGAATCAGTTTGACGTACTAATGATGTTTGGAAAAAAAAAACATGTACACTAAAACAAATTTCCTAAATAAATATAATCTGTAGATACGGTTACATCCTAGTGGCTGAAAGGTAATATTAGCACACTTGAGAAAATATTACATTTTTCAGCTCCTTCATCGGAAGCAGAAGGATATATTTTGTTTCTTCATAACATTAGAATGCAGCGGTCAGATAGATGAAAATCCCCTTCCCTGTTTTTGCTGATTTTAGCCAGCAAAATAACTCAAACTAAAATATTCACATGGGCCACATTAGTTTTATAGAATTTCACCTTAAAACACCTGAACAATATTTAAGATGCGATTGAGATCATCAGACATAAACCAAGTCTGGAGATTTAACGATAATTGTCATTCTTCATCACTATCTTGTCACATTCCATGCTGTGAAGGACCCAAATCTAGGGAAGCCAAGTGACTGCCTGAAAGATAATGGAGTGAAGGTAATTAACAGAGAGAGCAGTCTCAAATGTTTACAATAGTTTACTTTTTTAGGTACGGAGATAAAACTATAGAATAAAATAACATATCATAAAAGTTTAAAATAAGCATTTGTCTCCTTACAACAAGCCCGAATTCTGCCTCTCAAAGATTGTCTCAACCTTTTATGTTTTCTTCTCTTTTCAATCCACATTATTTTTAGGTAAAGAGTCAATGTTATTTTAAATTTCACTGTGGCAATATGCAAACTGGTAATTGGGGCTTCAATACAAACTCATGAAAGAATGCAAAAAATGGTTTATTTTAACAAGAAATACCAGAATAAATTCCAGTTTCCTTTTATCAAAGTCACTTTCTAAAACAGAGTGTTGCATTTTCTTTCCTATAAAGAAAGTCGATTTAAGGTTTTCATGGAGCAGCCTGAATTGAAAGAAGCATTTGGAACATAGGCTGTAATTTAAAAACCTCATCCGCCCCTGCATGTCTGCCACTATGTGCACATGCAATGCCCTGTTTAATTAGGGCCTACCTCTGTATGAGAGCTTTTTATCTCACAATGTAAACACTGTGCATTTCTTTAAAATTATCTTTCCTCCTCTACATATTCTTTTTCTTTGCTTTTGTCCATTTTTCTCTGCCTGCTTCAGTTCTAAACAAAAACATGAGTTTGGGAACCCAGTGGAAGAAAGATAATAGGTTCTGCTCTCTCAGACTCCCGTGAATAATTAATTTAATATTAAAACTTTCACAAAAGAAACTGAACATAGGGGTTTGAATTTGCCTCCGCCCCCTTTCATAACCAACATTCACCAAATAAAACCTTCTAAAGACATCTAATTAGTAAATAGAGTGGATCTGTGTGCTTTAAGCTCATTATAACTACAGATAATCTGAGGAGGCTCTTTGTTGGTGTATACAAATGGATACAGTTTTCAGATTTAATAGCAAAGCATTTTGAAAACCAATAATGCATCACTTTGCATTACTCTATTACTAATAAAACACATAAACGTTTGTAGTAGTGATGTGATAATTATCAGGATTTACTTAAACTTTCTTGTCAATGTGGGAAAACAAATATGAATACTTATGCAGAAAACACAGGGAACATTTATTCTATAATCTTTTATCTGCAGAAATGTGGCTCATTTTCAAAAGTGACTACCTAATATTGTATCTTCCCAAAGATAACAAGATAACATCAGACTTTTTTTTTTTTGTCAGGGATAAAATTGCAATTGATGTTATCATTCCATTTATCCTGAGAAAACTGACTGATTTTAAGATGTTGTATTGAAGCTGAATTATGGACACACAGAGAGATTAAAGTGAGCGAGGATGGAGTTTAAACAGTGAATCCTTAGCGATCTGCATGAAGGCTCAGCTTGCAGCACTGTGAAAGACAGCAGTGGCGAAGAGCTGAACATCTTAAGATTTAAAAGTTTATCATTTCTGGTGGGAGGTTGCATGTCAAAACTCGACTAAATCAAATTCTGTGTCCATATCTACACATTTTTACACATTAATACTTAAAACAATTTTAAGAGCAAATAGTCTCCTGTGATTATTTGGAAGTTACAGTGAAGCAGCGTTTTTCGACTGTAATCACACAGTAAAGAGCTCTTAAGGCTGATGATGTGGAGCTTTTCAGCCATCTTTAATTCCCTGCGCTGACTGTCTGGTCTCTTCCACCCACTTCAGGGTTTCAGAGTAGCTCTGCAGCGAGTGGGAGACCTGCCATCTTTAAATCACATTTCAACTCACTCGCTCCTCCTCTTCGTTTTTTACTCTGTTGCATCTCTCAGGATTGACTCAGGTATAAGATTTGGGTGGAAATCTTGTAGACTGGTGCCCCTCAATGACTTTCCGTGGGCACAAAAGTTGCAGGTAAGTTTCAGTCAGCAAAATGCTCTCTGTAATGAGGAGGAGGGGATGTAAAAAGAAAAGACCACAATCAAGAGTCCTTACTTCATTTTAGGGCTGCATAAACAACATCACTGTACAAAAAGAGCACCCAAATCATGCGTCATCTAAGGAAAGGGGTCTTTAGTCTCATAAATATATAAATAAGCAATGGTATAATGAGTTGTGTCTATGTGAGAAAATGCTGGATGTGGCCCTGGATGATTGTTGGAGTTTTGGTGGAACAGATGACATGTCTGGTCATGTGGGTAGGTAAGAGTTGCACAAAGAGAGAGAGCAAAGGGAGGAGGGAAGTTAGATCTTCTCTCACACCTGCCTTTTTAACAGTCTGAAGGTTCCCCTAGTATTTTTGCGTGAAACACTGCATTCCTCCGGTGGAGTTTTCCCAGAGAGAACGCTGCTGTGGTTCTGACTCGCCTCTGAAACAGTAAAAATTCAATCTTGTACATAGGGACTTTATTAAAAATGTTTAGTGGATGAGTTTTGCATAATGTGTTAATGTGTGGGAGTCGCGAAGCTTTAATTTCAATCACATCAACGCGAAAAATGAGAGATTCGCCAAATCCGCGCGCAAAGCTATTGACGCAAACGTCCAGTCCAAAATTATTTAACGCGTAATCTCAACATAAATTGCAAAAATCCGAGTAGAGGTGAACTCAGATCTTCCCGGTGGTAAAATATCCTCACTGACGCTCATTTTCTTGTGCGCATTTTACGCACAAAAGTATCAGCGCGCAGGGCCAGACGCCCATGGTCCTGCGTACTGACCTGATCTGCACCGACGCTCTGTAAAAAGAGAGACTCGAGTTAGGCCTTCATCTGCCTTATAAACCTCGACGCTGTCCACGTCCTCAAAAAGAATGGATCTAATTAAAACGTTGCACTCGTCATCATCGCCAAAGCCGCTGCCAAACTGTTGCTGGTGGAGAAGAAAAAGGCAGGGAGATGCCGGACCACATGACTGCCTCCAAGCTGCAGAGGGATGGGAGTCAGATTGGGTTTCTCCTCTCCCATTGGCTGACGGGCCGACTTTTGACACGCAGACCAGGGACCCTCCTGCCGTATAAATAGGCCTGATAGATCTTTATTATTCTAGCATCACGGCAGCAGGCTTCTGCTAAGTTTGGAGTTATTCGTGTCACCACAACTGTATGCCTGCTTAAAGGTGGTTTAAAGACAGGGGCTCTGCGGCACAAGGAGTCTGCATGTCTGCTTAGACATGCTCAGCTTTGTGGATACTCGGATTCTGTTGCTGCTTGCAGTAACATTATATCTAACATCATGCCAATGTAAGTTTTGATTGTCTACTCTTTCTCTGTGATGGATCTATACTTTTTCCCCCTTTGGGTCCCTACTTCTTGAGGATGTTTTTGCTTGGCTTTTGTTTGGGACCTACATGATGATGGTCAACCTGAACTCAACCGGACTGAGGATTCTTCACTTTATCAAAGGATTCAATTATTATGTGATTAGTTTTTTTGTTTTTGTCCTTTTTTTAAGGGATAAATAAGAAAAATATTTATGTGGGTGAGACCTTCATAACAAGTCTCAGCCCATTGTTTAATGCATGTTGAATTAACATTGGCACTATCCTTTAGAAAAATTGGATGGAAAGCTTTCGTGGGGCGTTGGACACATTGTTCCATCCACACGTCCAAGAAATGCAGCTTTGCGTTTCATGTTGCAGTGTCTCCCCCTGGTGGCCATGGAGGCAAGCACCTATTTGGCACGAATTTAGGAATTTTTTTTAATTAAATCAACAAGCTACAATTTGCCTAGTAAGAAATAGCATAGATAGAAATAGTACTAAATTAATAGAAAATTAAAATAAAATAAAAAATTAGTCTTTCATTTAAAAAAAGTTGTCTCTCTCTCTTTAAAGTTCCTGTTTTTAAGGCTAAAAATAACCTCCAAATAACAGAGAATTTCAAAGAAAATACTTCAAACAATTCACTTAACTTTAGCTTGAGGTGTGGCTTTTGCGTTATAAGGCTAAAAAGGGATATGAGGCGACAAGTCTCACATTAACACTCTAGTATGCCACCTGCTGGATCAATGTGGACATGACATGCCAGAGTTCACAGGGAGGTCCCAGCAGCTCCAATCCCAGCCACGACCACCTGATCCCAAAGCCATCCAGGGAGGAACTGGTGTTCACCTGCATCAGAGAATAAACAAGAGAAGCAAACTGTCATCAAGACAAACTAAATACCACCTTTGTCTTTTTCAAGGAGCTCAGCAACAGAATCAAAGCACATTGCAGTATATTGGAAGTTACAAATGTCATTGGAAATTACCTACATTTGGCCTTGTTTTCAGTGGCAGGCAAAAATATTCTAGTCCCGAAGGCATACCCTGCTAGTTCAGACCTGTTAGAAATTTGCAGCTTTAATATCTGGAATGCTGCAGATTCCCAGAGACAAACATCCATTACCCGGTTAAAACATCTCGGAGCGGTTACAGTGAATCACTGAGTTTGTTGAGCCTGCAGCTCCTAGTTTTGTCTGAGCTGAGATGTGTTAGGCTGCATGCAATTTGAGAGGAGACTTACTTGTTTTATTATGTACTTAATATTCTTTAAATGTGAAGGAGGGTATGAGTGAAGGAAAAGCAATCCTACGTTCAGGCAACACAGAAAGCCAGGTTTTATGTTTCACCAGGCACAAAATATACACAGTATGTCTTTATTTTAATATCTTCAATCAGTACATCATGTTTTATTTAATAGATAATGTATTATCTAATTAAAATAAGGATGAATAAGTCAAGATTGTTTGCTCTGTACATTATGAAATTTTCTAACAGAGTATTCCCTTTTCTCCCCCTGCCCTCTCCTTTTCCTCCCTCTTCGCCCGCATCATCATCTCTACAATGCCACAGCGGTTAGTATGCATGCATGCTACCATCATAACGACATATCAAAAACACAGCTTTACCTCATCTAGTCCACCTTGTCATGTCTTCCAAATCCTTTGAAACACATCAGGAAAAAGCCACTGTCAGCTACTGCTGACCAGTGTGAGCTGTCTCAGTCACGGCAAGAGGATTTCTTTAAGACTGAGCTGAGCTGTTTCTCTCAGCATTTTCTCTTTCTTCCTGTCCATCGTTAGGTAAGGGTCCTATTGACTCTAGATCGTGTCAGTGAAAGCTAAAACCGTGGTGCTGAGGCACCCATGAGAGCCTGGCACAAAGGATCCTTTCTGAGGACAGCAGAGAGGGGGCCAAAGGGAGGTTTTTTCACGACTAGCTGACTTTGAGTCAGTTTCCCTCTCATTTCAGATAGATGCAAAGACCAAAGTCTGATCTCAGACCTGTGAGTTTGAGAAAAGAAAGAAATCACTCTGCTTTGATGGATATTGCCTAGCCTGAGGTTTGGCAGTTGGAGCTTTAGCAGCAGTAGCATCTTAAGCTGTGCACTGCGTGGTTTTGGCATCATCTTAGAATATTACTTGCCTTAAGGGAACCTTTGTGAATTATTTTTTTATTCACAAGAAATGATTGAGCTCAACTTTGTTGTGCACTATGTTGAACACTTATATCACATACACATTGCACTGTTGAGGCTTTATCTTATTCTGATATTAATGAAAGCAGTATTCAGTGTTTGTCTTTCACTGACTGATAATAATCACAGGTTCCCACAAAGTAAGACAACAGCATGCTGAAATATCTATACATGTATTTATTTCCATTGTATACAAGATAGTGTTTAGATAACTGCATGGTATAGGATGGATCTATTGACCTAGTACTTAGAATGTTAGACCCACAAAGCACAAGGTTGACTAGAATAGAGATTTGCAAGTTCCAGTAAGATAATTTAAAACGATCTTTAGCTTGTGTCTACCCCCAACCAATGAATCAAGTTGTTCAGTGCATGTTCAGTGTTCTGACAATATAGCTCTCACTCATGCAACAAGGCCTAAGTCGTCTACTTGATTCCTGATAGGAATACTTGCATCTTAAAGCCGTTTAATCTGTGTTGTGGTCTAACCAAGTGATTTCTGCACTGCAGGGTCCCAGAGGAGACAAAGGACCTCGAGGTGACAGGGTAAGCTGAATTAAAACTCTGCTACGTTTGATCTGCCAAGTGAATTTGCATATACATTATATGATATGTGTGCGTTCTTTATGAAGCATGATTGGTGAAGTTTCTTGGTGCTGTCTGACCTATTAGCCCCTGTTTGCCACTCCCCTTTGTTTACCATGCATATGATTATTGTTCCCCTTGATGGGAATTTTAATATAAAGGTTTACAGGACACACATTTCGGGGTTTTGCTTATATTAGGCGTGTTTTGTATTGTTACAGTCACTGAAAATATTTCACAATGACAAGCATTTACGTTTTTTTTTTACAACAAATTTGCAGCATGTAATTTTGTAATAGTTTTGTCTGATTGCAAACATGCTTTGTTTGTTAAATCCGTAACACGTCATCACTCGGATTATCTTCTTTTCTCCAGGGTTATCCTGGCCCTAATGGAAAAGATGGCAAACCTGGACTCCCTGGCCCCACTGGTCCCCCAGGCCCCCCTGGACTCGGAGGAGTACGTCTCCCTTTTACACTCAAGAAATACGCAGTCTTTCGAAAAACATTCATGTATCTTCAAAAATAGTCTCAAGAAACGTTGTCACACAAAATCGTGTCTTCATTTGAGTTGTATAACAGGCACATGTATGATTTTAGTCATTGACTCCTGACCTTTGCCCTTTTGAACTTTTCTGAGACAAGACATGCATGCTGCCAAATTAGGTCACTGGTGGGCAGCTGGAATGTAAAGCAGGTTTACAAAAGTTAAAAAATGTTTTAGTCAGTAATATTTTAGGTAAAAACTAGTATTATTATTTCGTCAGAGAATTTCTTTATAAAATTAGATTGTTTTTATGTAAAGAATGAAATTACTCTGACCCTGGTGAGGCTGATGTTAACCCTGGCAGTAGCATCGTATGGTTTACTCATGAATTAAATTGAATTAATTATCGCTCTGTTTTTTACCTACTCAACAGAACTTTGCTGCTCAATATGATGGTGCGAAAGCCCCCGATCCTGGACCCGGACCCCCAGTAAGTTTCCTGCCCTACCCCAATACGTCCTATTTTATCTCATATAAATAACGCCAAATACTGATTTGTATAAATATCTAAAAGCAATCCAGATAAGCACAATTTATCTGCATTGCTTTCAGATTAAATCCATCACAGCGTGACTTGAAATGAATAATTTCACATTTCTTCCTATCAGGGAATGATTGGACCCAGAGGTTCCCCTGGAATGCCTGGACCCCAGGTAAGGGCACAGTTCAAAATTTACCTTGAAATTCAAATTCTATTCAAATCCGTAAAGAGTTTAATAATCCAAAAAGACAATTAAAAGGACACATTGTTGAAAGAGCCCAGAGAGGCAAAGCAGAAATGTTCTTACATCAATTCTTAGCGATGTATATGTTATTCAACAGGGACCTCAAGGACAGACTGGACACGCTGGTGAACCCGGACAGCCTGGAAACGATGTAAGTGTACTCCCTTAAATCTTCCTACTAGCTTGAGTTGTCATTGCAACCTTTAAGATTTTAATGCTTGATTTCTGCTTTCCAGGGCCCTGTTGGAGCCCGTGGACCCCCTGGACCACCTGGCAAATCTGGAGAAGATGTATGTTTGTGATCTTTTTTCACCACTTCTTTCGATCTAATTTGAGTAGCTTCTGCAGTTGTTTTTTTTATCCATAAACAGCTAATGGTGAGTTCTCTTCTATTGATTCATAGGGAAACAATGGCAGACCTGGCAAGCCTGGAGACAGAGGTGCCGCCGGCCCTCAGGTAAGTGGTTCTTACCGGGACAAGGAGTTGTGACTTAATTTGAGATTCAGCATTTTAATTCCTTCCTAACCTTCTTTGCTCTGAAATTGTAGGGTGCTCGTGGATTCCCAGGAACTCCTGGACTTCCAGGGATGAAGGGACACAGAGTGAGTGATTTACCTTCTTTTAGCCTTTTCACCCTCAGCCTGTTTACCGGAACTTGAACTTGGAATAGAAATTTATGGTGGCTCATCATTCATTATCTGACCTTTCTCTTTTTACCCCACCAAAAATTCCTGGATAATTTGAAAATGCCTCAATTTTAATAGTGGTGCCTTTCATATTGACACCTAGTGAAGGCCTCTTGTTAAAATTAATTGAATTAAGTCTTCCCTTGAACTTTGGCCATGGGGACAGAGAAATAAACACACATTTTCACTTCACTCCTTCTCCCTTCAAGAACTCCTCTATAACAGATCCTTAAAAAATAACAGCTACTTACTATATTAGATTTTTTTTTTCTTAAGTGTTGACCTAAGTTTGACCTCTTAGTAACAGCTTCAATCATCTCTACTCTTCTGTGTTATAGGGTTACACTGGTATTGATGGACGTAAGGGAGAACCCGGTTCTGCTGGCTCCAAGGTACGGCACCATTCAACATGTAGATCACTTTCTCACTTTCTGCTTATCTTTTTATTTTTATTGGAAGCCTGTCTCTTTATTTGTGCTTATCTACTTCACATGTTAGCATATAATTACATATATAATGGGGATTTTTTTTTTTTTTTTCCTAATTCTCCCACAGGGTGAGTCTGGTGCCTCTGGATCTCCTGGAAGTTCTGGACTGGCCGTAAGTTCACAATAAAACTTAATATTCTTCATCTTATATTCCTGTAAGTGTTTCCATCAGCTGTGGTCTCGACTAACTCTGTTGAATGTTCTGTCTTCAGGGACAACGTGGTTCGCCCGGCGAGAGAGGTCGCCCCGGCCCTGGTGGTCCTGCTGGTGCTCGTGGTTCTGATGGCAATGTTGGACCTTCTGGCCCAGCTGTGAGTAAACCTTCTTTATGTCCAGTCAAAGGAACAAACGAGAGACACTGTTGATGTCAGAGAACTCTTTAAACCATGATTGTTCTTCCTCTTTTATCCAGGGTCCTTTGGGTGCTGCTGGGCCCCCAGGCTTTCCCGGCGGTCCTGGACCCAAGGTACATGTCTTGTCACTTCCTGTTAAATTGCCAAAAATCTTGTCACAAAAAAGTTAGAAAACAACATAGTCACACATATACCTTGTAGTCTTTTTTCGTTTTACACTAAATCTCCAAATGAAAAGCACAAATATTGCATATTTTCAGCAATATATACATTTTTGAACACACACTTCTTCAGATAACATTTAATTCTTAATCACAGACTTCTCTCTATCACCAATAAATGAAAAATAATTCAAATGTTGTCATTAACAGGGAGAGATTGGAGGCGCTGGAGGCACTGGCCCCTCTGGACCTCAGGGATCTAGAGGAGAGCCCGGACCCAACGGTGTTGTTGGCCCAATTGGTCCCCCTGTAAGTAAAAAAAAAATTTTTTTTAAATAGTTAACTGGCATATTTTTAAAACTATTATTTGTCTGGGAGATAACTCTAAGTCCTTGATATACTATTGAACACTGGAAAGAGGCTTGTTTTGTAGTTTCTCTTTGAAAATAAGGGGTAACTTCTATTATATTTCAACTATTTCTTTCTTGTTTTGCCATGTACATGTTCTAACATGTACTTCTGTGAGCTGATTTTTATGATTCACTTGATATAGAGAAATAATATATAATATAATTTTAAAACCGAGAGAGGAATAGTATTTCTATGTTATGTAATTATATTGCACGGTTAGGGGATTCAGGCAATTGTGTAAACATTTCATTTGAAAATATTCAGACATCATAAAGATTTATTAGACTTTTTAGATAATCTTTATGTACTAATTAGGTTTTCATAGCACTGCATGTAATTAGACTGAAATCAACTGTATGACCACATTGTACTAGAATTAAATTTGAAACTCATTGAATTCTATATACGGTAACTGTATTTTAACTGAGATATTTGTAAATTGCCTTTTGATAAGTTGGATTAGTTGTAATTTGGGGCTATATAAGCATAAATAATTAAATGAAATTATTTTTTCTCTACTTTCCCCATAGGGTAATCCTGGTGCTAATGGTCTGAATGGAGCCAAGGGAGCTGCTGTGAGTATCCACTCTCTTACTGAATCAACTTTTGGTGTATTCTATAATTTGCATACATGTAAATCATTTTGCAGTAGGTTCACACACCTACCTTAAGAATTAAGAAAGGTTTATACACAAAATATAAAAGAAATATATACAGTCCCTAAAAGAAAAGTGTGTACTTCCTTTAGTTGTTGAGCTGGACTGCACCCTATATTAGATTTTAGTTGCATACCTGTCAGCTTCTGTCTATGTATACTCCAAAGTTGGATGCATTAAAAACTAATCTCGCTTTGTAACACCTGACACACACAAACTCAACAGTTTTTGTATTCCTGTTGATGATCAGTTGGATGTTAAAACCAACAGAGGACATTATGTTGAACTCTGGTTCTGAAAGATTTACCAAACGTCAATGTTGACCTGTCACCCTTCCTACTGTAAAGGGAACCCCCGGTGTTGCTGGAGCTCCTGGTTTCCCCGGACCAAGAGGAGGACCTGGGCCTCAGGGACCTCAGGGTGCTGCTGGACCAAGAGGACTTTCTGTGAGTATAAACCCTCTGGAAAGATTAATCCACTGGATCAACTGTTACTTCATAACATCCATGTACATCAGCCTCGCACATCTCAGCCTTCGCTGATTCTGACTTCTTATTTTGACTGGTCTTAAGTTCCAACATGTTATCTTTTAACTTTTTTTTATTAATATAGGTGACAGATTGCACAGAAAGTACATGTTTATAGCACTTTAAGTATGCACTGCTACAATAATAATGGAGTAGAAGCAGTGCTTGTACTGCAGCAGCTTTACAAAAGAAAGCCTTTTGCTTTGCAGGTCCAAATGCAGACATAATGCTACTGTTTAGCAACGCACACTAATCACATATGATGCTTTACTGGTAAATGTTAAGAAAACACTTATAACATATTTGCTCTTTGGCTGAATTGCATTTCTATTTCTCTGTATGTTTTAGGGTGATCCTGGTTCTCAGGGTGTCAAGGGAGACACTGGTGGCAAAGGAGAGCCTGTAAGTTAACAAGATGATTTATTCAAAATGCAAAGCAAATCTGTTCAAGACGCTAAACTTCATTGCTGCCTCCCTCAGGGTAACGCTGGCCCTCAGGGACCTCCTGGAACCCAAGGTGAGGAGGGCAAGAGAGGACCCACTGGTGAGATTGGTGCTAATGGGCCTGCTGGCAGCCGTGGTGCTAGAGTAAGTGTCCTACCATAATTTGTTATGGTAATGTTTGACCTTTGACCTAGCTTCAGCTGCTGATAGCTGTGTGTCACCCTCAGGGTGCTCCCGGAAGCCGTGGTCTGCCTGGTTCCGATGGAAGAACTGGCCCAATTGTGAGCATTACACCCAAGACACTCAAACATCTGTGCATTCAGTGAGCTAATATTCCTAATTTTGACCACTTTTTGACCACAACAGGGTATGCCTGGTGCCCGTGGTGCTACTGGTGCTGCTGGACCTCGTGGACCCCCTGGAGATGCCGGTCGTGCTGGCGAGCCTGGCCCTGCCGGTCTCAGAGTGAGTGTTTTTAATAATTTCTTCATGTGGAGGAAGAATAGACAATCTTAGAGTGACAATGAACTTGATTTATAAAGGGACAATGTACAACTCAAACATAAATGTCATCAACTGATGCTCTGTACCAGATTATAGCAAAACCAAATTCACTTCTGCAGTCCCCCTGAAAATGTGGACTCTTAATAACTTCTCCATGTTTGTTTTCTACAGGGTCTCCCAGGAAGCCCTGGAAGCTCTGGACCCCCAGGAAAGGAGGGACCTTCTGTGTGTAAACTTTAGTTCTACTCTCTCTAGAGAGTTGCTGCTGATCTCATGACCGTTTCTCCAATGGATTGAGGTAACACTTCTTCATCTTCCAGGGTCCTGCTGGACAAGATGGCCGTTCTGGACCTCCCGGCCCAACTGGACCTAGAGGCCAGCCCGGAAACATTGGTTTCCCTGGACCCAAAGGACCCTCTGTGAGTGGGCATTATGCAGGACCTGAAAAAAAATGAGCAGTTCAAATTGTGCGTGTTTGTTTCAGCTCCATCTTACCTATAAATCCTGTTTTCCCTCAGGGAGAGCCTGGCAAACCTGGAGAGAAGGGACCTAGTGGCCCCACTGGTCTGAGAGTATGTCAGAAAATATAATGCTATGAAAGCATAAACATTTGCATAATTTCTGTTTCAGTTGTTCGGTGTTGCTGTATTCTTACTTGCCATCTCTGTTATCAGGGACCCCCTGGACCTGATGGAAACAACGGAGCCACTGGCCCCATGGGACTTGCTGTAAGTGTCTCTGCATAAAAGGCCTACTGTAATATCCGTTCTTGCAAATGAACCATGCAAAATATGATTTTAGCATCCATTTTCAAGAATGTTTTCTCCTTGATGTAGGGCGGCTCTGGTGAGAAGGGAGAGCAGGGACCAGCTGGAGCTCCTGGCTTCCAGGTTTGAACATTTCTCTTCTCTGATTACCAAAATGGAGGCAATACGAGGAGATAAAAGCATTTCTGATGTTTATGGACATCTTTCTTCATGGCCACTTAAGACTGGCCTGTCCTGGTCTTAATTTAGCTGAGAAATACATAGCTTCAATAGTCCATAGGTTCCATCCAGATTTAGCAAGTTAACCTTTAGCAAGTTCATGTTGTTTACACTGAGGGCATCATCACCATTTTTGAATGTTTAGTGAGAAATACTCTGAGGGTTTGAGTTTTAGGTAATTTGACAGTAAAGAGCACTTTGATACCAATTTCTGTATTGCTTTTTTTTTTTTTTTAATTAAACTCAATTTACTATTTTCTTGTTTGGCACTGTTGGATCTTGTGTTAACACTTGGTGTTTGTAGGGTCTGCCTGGACCTGCTGGATCTGTCGGTGAGGGTGGCAAACCTGGAGAAAGAGTAAGTAAATGAACTCAAAACAAGTTTCGAGGATGAAACACAAATGTTGGTGCAGTCTAACCAAATCTAACCAAAACAATGTGGTGCTCTAGGGTATCCCAGGAGAGCAGGGAGCCTCAGGACCAGCTGGTGGCAAGGTGAGATCACTTTGCTTTCACATGGATTTTCAAGAACCAACAGATCAGAAATTAAATAAGAATCTATACTCTGCAGGGAGAGCGTGGTAACCCAGGTGCTGCTGGAGCTTCTGGAGCTCAGGGACCAATTGGACCCCGTGGACCAGCTGGAGCCCCTGGACCTGATGGTGGCAAGGTAATCCAAAGGAAAAAAAAATTGTCAAAAACCTATTATGATTAAAAACATTTTAAGGAAGATAAACAAACAAATGACTTTTTTTTTCCTTTTCTGCTGCTAGGGAGAGCCAGGAGCTGCTGGAGCTGCTGGGGCTGCCGGACATCAAGGATCTGCTGGCATCCCTGGTGAGCGTGGTGTAGCCGGTGCTCCAGGAGGCAAGGGAGAGAAGGTAAATTTAAGAGAAAAAAAAAATCTACCACATCCACATTTTTTACTATATTCTGTTTGAAAGTTACAGCCCGTCTAACTACTGCTTTCATTCTCAGGGAGAGTCCGGACACAGAGGCCCTGATGGAAATTCTGGCAGAGATGGCGCTCGTGTAGGTTAAACTGTCCTGTTCTTTTGAGATACACCTAAAAAAGAATATTGGAGTCTGTACCCCTTATTGACTATCCCCTTTAATCTCCTACCAGGGCCCTGCTGGACCTCCTGGTCCTCCTGGACCCACTGGAGCCAACGGTGATAAGGTCAGTTGGTGTATTAGTTGCGAGAAATAGATAACTGACAAATCTTGGCAAATGACACCAGCACATGACTATTCCTGCCAAGCAAACAAATATCACCAAAATAAATGTATGCTATGAATGACTCCTGCCAACAATTACCTGCCAACACTCAAGGTAGACTTCTTAAACCAAAGCTTTGCAACAATAAGCTACCAGGAGAAGCAGTTGGGATTACAGAAGTGTTAAAATACGAATTCTGAACAAACCTGTAGTTCGTTTTCAAATCTTTTGCTTTTCTCTGCGGCAAAAATCCAAATTAAACCTGTTGCAAATTGCTATATTTATAGCAACAGTCTCACTGCTGCCATCTGGTGGCTGTTTTATAAACTGCAGCAACAATCCTGCTACTACCTACCAAAAGATGGCAGTGGATATGATTTTATAAAAAACGCCCATACATATTTTTTTTCTTCCATTTCTGCAATTATTTTAATCCATTTTGTTAATTTAAAAAAAAAAGTTAATATTTTTATATACACATACAGCATTTATATATATGACACATCATAATCAGAAGGCAAGGAACATATTTTCTGTTTGGTATTTAGTCAGATAAAAAGATTGTATAATTCAGGAATGTCATACTCATCGTCACTTTGGGTCACATCAAGATCAGGAATATTCCCAAAGGGCCAGTTTTGACCGAATGTACTGCTAAAACCCATTAATAAGCTTTTAAAATATTAATACAAAAGTTGTGTCTGCGTTCGTTAAGTACTTTTTCTTTTCACATTAATGTTATTTGGCAGAATATGGATAAAAAGTGCTTTGACTTTATTGATTAAAATAATATTTAAGCATACAGCTGTTATCTTGTAGTTTCTATTTATGGAGCTCTCTAGGCATTGAGTCTAATGCATATGTTGTAGTTGATTAAGCAGTAGAGTAATTCTTATCCTGTCTTTTGTCTCTTCAAGGGTGAGGTTGGTTCCTTTGGACCTGCTGGACCTGCTGGACCTCGTGGACCCTCTGTAAGACAGATTTCCTATTATTTACATACCTTAACTTCATCATATGTCATCATAAAACAAGATCTTAGCGAGCTTTTTTTGACCAAGTTCTTCTTATCTACAGGGTGAGCGTGGAGAGGTTGGACCTGCTGGAGCCCCCGGATTTGCTGGACCCCCTGTAAGCCTGATTTTTTAATAGGTTAAAATTACAGAGATTTGGATTAACGCATATACTGAAGATTTGCTTAACAAGCACAAAAGCTTGTCAGGACATTTACATCCTTTGGTTCTCCCACAGGGTCTTGATGGTCAGACCGGAGCCAGAGGAGAGCGTGGACCTGGTGGAGCTAAGGGAGAGTCTGGATCCGGTGGTCCTTCTGGACCCGCTGGACAGTCTGGACCTGCTGTAAGCACACGCACAATCTCGCTTTCTCACTCTTGTTACAATTGCAGTTCAAATAGTGTCATAGGGTATGGCAAGATTTGAAGAGATGAAGAGATTTTTCTTGTTTTTTTAGGGCCCAGCTGGCCCTGCTGGACCTACTGGCGCTCGTGGAGAAACTGGCCCTCCAGTGAGTACTCGATTAAAAGCTTAAATGCAGTACCATGTGTTGTATATCCACCTGCCACACACATGCTTTTCATCATCACTTTTCAGTTCAGTTTTGTGGCGTACCTCCTTATTCCAAATAATAATTGTGATACAGCATCGATATTTGCTAATTTCAGGGATATAACACACGTTTAGCTTTTATAAATATCACACTCTTTTTCAAAAAATACACATAAAGCTTAAAGACATTTACTGGATAAGATATATTGTATTAATTCATTGTGTTTGGCTCAGTTTTTTTTATTTAAAAAGCACATGCACACCTATAGGACTCTGTTTCTAACCTCTGTGTGTGTTTTTGTTCAGGGTCTGACTGGTTTGCCTGGTGCTGCTGGCAGAGTTGGTGCTCCTGGCCCTGCTGTGAGTACTTTCATTGGGCAATTCTCCATAAAAACAAACACACACACAAAGAAGCCACACATTACACAATGTAATCCTCTCTCCTTTTTTCACAGGGTATTGTGGGACCTCCTGGCCCCTCCGGTAACTCTGGCAAAGACGGACCTCGTGGTCTCCGTGGTGACTCTGGTCCTGCTGGTCCTTCTGGTGAGCAGGGAATGGTTGGACCACCTGGTCCTCCTGGAGAGAAGGGACCCTCCGGAGAGTCTGGCCCCGCTGTAAGTACTACAAAATCACATAAAAGAAATATGGCGAGGTCCAAGAAAAAATTATGAGAATTTAATAAAATGTCCCTACACATCACCTCAAATTGTTATAGTGATTAATCATGAGTGTTTGTGCATATCGTCAGGGACTTCAAGGTGCTCCTGGACTCACTGGACCTCTGGGAATTACAGGATTCGTTGGTCTGCCTGGTGCTAGAGGAGATCGTGGTACACCTGGTGGTGCTGGTGCTGTGGTAAGTGCAAGTTAGTACCTAGACACCCCCCTGCCTAAGGACAGGGTAGAAAGCCATCTTATCAATCACATGTTATATCTCAGTGGCGCAGAAATTTAATAAAACTGTTAAAACAAAGGATCACGGATCTTTAAACAGCCCCAGTGATAAACTGGAATATACTTCAACTGATAATTAGTATCCTATCTGCTTCAACATGTGTTTTGGTCCATGTCTCACCCTATTTTCTGATTTCTAATATTACAGGGAGAGCCTGGTAGATCTGGACCCGCTGGTCCATCTGGAGCCCGTGGTCCCCCTGGTAATATTGGCATGCCTGGTATGACCGGACCTCAAGGAGAGGCTGGACGCGAGGTAACACTTACTCAGAAATGTACCTATTTAGCTAGTTAGTTCTTGTTCAAACTGTAGAAAGGAATGATTGCTTATAAAAATTGCTGATTTTTCCTAGTGTAGTTATTTTGAAATATATTTAAACTCTATCAGCTTATTTCTCAACCAATGCAGACTCATCTTACACAGAACAAGCAACACAACTAGCATAAATTAAACAGAAAGTCAAGTAAGTGTAACCAAACCAAATGGAAAAAAGTATGGAAAGTCACTGGTATAAAGGAGCATCCTTTAATTTCCAGGTTCCACACAGCACCATTTTGTTTTGCCTGATGACATGTATTCATATTTTAATAAAAACTACATTATTTGATCAACTAACAAGGCAATGCAGACAAAAGTTTAAGAGGTCCATCATTCACAATAGTTCAAGCCCAGATTATCAAGGGAAGCAGCAACATTCAACTCATCATTATAATTTTTTGTGTGTACTATTAGACAGATTGATTTCTTCATCAATAATTAAGTATGAATCCACTTTTAGAAGCAATAGACTGACTAGTTCACCTCCTTAAGGGGTAGGTGAAATGTTTTCCCTTTTCTGACAACTTCAAGCTGCATGGTTAGCCTGGATATGTTGCTAGGCTATTTCCTTGTCCTTATTATCTGTATGCATTCCTGTCTCGTGGACAGATAAAACCTTGTTCTGCTTCTCCCAGATAAACCAGATTATGAGCTCATTTTAGCAACAACAACGACATACTTCTTTCTTCTGATTCTAGTAACAGGATGAATCTTGTTTTTTGTCAAATGAGAATTTGTGTCTAACTATGATTTAAAAAGTTTAAATACAATCCTAAAGCACAAGACTTATGTTATTTAAAGATAGAAAATGGTTAAAAAGATTTCAGAGTTGTAGAAAAATATATAGAACCCTACTTGCCAAATGTGGGTCATCTGAAAAAAAAAAAGTTAATGTAGGCTATTTGACTGGCTGAGCTAATGACAGATAACATTTCTGGTAACTTTTATTGCGGTTTGTGCTTAAATGTGTAACTGTGCTGCAATTTCTTCATAGTATCAAACACCAACTTTAAAAGTTTACTTCAAGGTTTGAGACAGTCATATTACCGCTACCGTAAGATGAAGAAAAGTGGATAAAACTCTCAGTGTTTCAATAAATTTCAAGTCAATAAATCATTTATGGAATTGGCATACTTATTCACAAAGCAGTTGTAGAAAGAAATGGTTTATATGTTGACCTAGATAATACTTTTCTTCATTAGTCCATGACTTAACAAGTATAAATTATGTCCGAAATGCAGATAGTAAGCCTTCCTGCCTATGGACAAAATTAAGCAGATTATAAACTTAAAGCTTCCTTCAAATGATGCTATTGCATGTTTTGTCTCTGTATATACTGAATCATATATTGAATATACTGATTTAATTCATTTTTCTAACATGAAAAACAGAAATACTTATATTAGTAGTGGGTAGAGTAGACCACTTTAACTGTACACACAGAGAAACTGGAGCTAATCAAGAAGAGTTAAGGACATCACATGCTCTAGCATCTCATATGTATATTTCACAAAGTTTGTTATTGAATGTTTTTTGCCTTTATACTCACACTTTGTCCGAAACAGGGTAGCCCTGGTAACGATGGACCCCCTGGTCGTCCCGGTGCCTCTGGATTCAAGGTAACGTCCTGAGGGTAAATTTAAACATGATTGTTTGCAGGAGAAAGACACACTACGCTCTGAGCTGCATGTTCTCTTGTTTGTCATGGTTAGGGAGACCGTGGTGAGCCTGGATCTCCTGGTGCGTTGGGACTTGCTGGTGCTCCCGGACCTGCCGGACCAACTGGAGCTTCTGGCAGACCTGGAAACCGTGGAGAGGCTGTAATTATTGTTCTTCTTTGTCTATTCAAATTGTTTACCTTTAAATATATCAGCTTGTCTCATTCATATATTTGTTGATGTGTCCCTAGGGCCCATCAGGTCCTTCTGGACCCTCTGGACCCGCTGGAGCCAAAGGCGCCCCAGTAAGTACAATAAATATGCCACACAATTTGGTTCCATGAAACAAAGCAACACATTCCTATGACCTTGTGTGACGACTGAAATAAAGGCTGATACTTGTGTGTTGTAGGGACCTTCTGGACCCCGTGGTGAGAAGGGAGTTGCTGGAGACAAGGGAGACAGAGGCATGAAGGGTCTTCGTGGACATCCTGGTCTCCAGGGAATGCCTGGACCTTCTGTGAGAATCATTTTATTGACTCTGGTGTTAATTTTGGAAGATGGAGGGCATACAGAATGTGTATGATTTGGGACTTTCCTCTTCCTACAGGGACCTCCTGGTGAGAGCGGTCCTGCTGGAGCCCTTGGACATGCTGGACCCAGAGTGAGTTTAATGCTGAATTAGAGACTATTCTTTATTTGTTCTTGAGGTGATCATAAATGTGAAGCCACCGTCTCACACAAAACTTAGTTCAAAGTTGACCAACGTAGTGGTGTGTTTTAATTAAAGGTGAATTTTTTAACTTTCCATTCAGAAGTGCAGCAATAATCTCCCTGAAACTCATAGAGGGAAAGTCTCAAAGAACCCCGCACAACCCCTATTTGCAATCATGGTGCTTTAGAAATTTTTTTTTGCTATTAGCATGCACTGCTGCTTGAGGTTACCATCACAACAAGCAGCAAATCCTACAGATTTTCTGGCTTGCAACTTGAAGGAGCTTATCTGGGCTATTGACTTCACTCCCAGGACTGAGCTCTGACTTTCTTGATAAATCAAATGCAGCATTTCTTCACATTAGCAGGTTCCAATGTGAAGATCACACAACATTGGAAAAAAGAAATTGGTTGCCTATTAAAAGACTTCTTTGACACTGGGCCTCCAAGTTCCATGCGTGCTATAATTGTTAGCTGTGCATTATTTTAAATGGCTGAAAACAATTATCTCTTCTTTAGGGACCTTCCGGACCCAATGGGCCCCCTGGTAAAGATGGTAGAGCTGGCACACATGGTCCTATGGGTCCTCCTGGTTCCCGTGGACCTCCTGGATATGTTGGACCAGTTGTAAGTTTGACCTTCTATAGCCTATGTATCAGTATTTTAGACAGATTTGTATGCTACGATTTGTGTTCTATGTCTAAAGTAGAAGATTCAGATAGGTTTGCAGCTTATTGATCAACTGTCATATCCAATGTAGGGCCCTGCTGGATCTCCTGGTCTGCCCGGACCTCCTGGCCCATCTGGTGGCGGATATGACGTCTCCGGATATGATGAATACAGAGCTGATCAGCCAGCTCTCAGAGCCAAGGACTACGAAGTCGATGCCACCATCAAGTCTCTCAACACTCAGATTGACAACCTCCTTACTCCCGAGGGATCCAGAAAGAACCCTGCCCGCACCTGCCGCGACATCAAGCTCAGCCACCCCGACTGGAGCAGCGGTAAGCAGCTTATAGGCCCTGATTTAGTATGATGCATTTATATTAGCTTGCCGCCCTCCTCCAAACCCAAAACATTCGACTGATACCCCATGCCTTCTCCTCCTCAGGATTCTACTGGATTGACCCCAACCAGGGCTGCATCAATGATGCCATCAAGGTCTTCTGCGACTTTACCACCCGCGAGACCTGCATCTATGCCCACCCAGAGAGCATTGCACGCAAGAACTGGTACAGAAGCACAGACAACAGGAAGCACGTGTGGTTCGGAGAGACCATCAACGGCGGTACCGAGGTGCGAGGGGGACGCAGTCAAATAAGAATGCCTACCCTGAATTTGGCCATCCTTTGAAATCCTAACTTTTCTGCTTGGTTCTGTCCTGCAGTTTACCTACAACGACGAGACCCTCAGCCCACAGAGCATGGCCACGCAGCTGGCTTTCATGCGCCTGCTTTCCAACCAGGCTAGCCAGAACATCACCTACCACTGCAAGAACAGCGTTGCCTACATGGATGGTGAGAGCGGCAACCTGAAGAAGGCCGTTGTGCTCCAGGGCTCCAATGATGTGGAGCTCAGGGCCGAGGGCAACAGCCGTTTCACCTTCTCCGTGCTGGAGGATGGCTGCACTGTAAGTACAGTTTTTGCTTTTTTAGGCTCTTTGTTGACATTGAACTCCACCGTTTTGCAATGTCTAATCTCCATTGTTTTTCCTTTGCCTTTTGCAGACACACACTGGTGAGTGGAGCAAGACAGTGATTGAGTACAGAACAAATAAACCAACTCGCCTCCCCATCCTCGACATTGCACCTTTGGACATTGGTGGACCTGATCAGGAGTTTGGTTTGGACATTGGCCCAGTCTGTTTCAAATAAATAGACTCATGATAAATTAACACCAAAAAGAGAGAAAGAACAAAAAAAAAAGAAATCTCTGCCCTTCTCTGTTTTTTTTTTGTACTGAATGCTGACTTCTCTCTGCACATCCACTTGCTTAAGATGGGCAACTATCGGAGAGGACCGAACGGACTGAACGGAGATCTTGTGCAATGCAAATTAATACAGCCAAACCCAAAGGGACGCGGGAAAACACCTTGTTGTGGAACATCATGGCATCGTTTTTTGTAAAAAATAAAAGAAGTGTAATAAAAATGCTGAAAGTATGCATCACTTTTTGTGGTCTTTGTATATCTTCCAAAGAAGAGGTTTAAAACCACAATTTCCAAGAACAAAAAAGGTTTGAACTACCTCATGCCTGTACTCAAAGAAAATAGTATTGACAAAAACCTGAGTCCACAACCGAGATGTTAAGACTTCTAATGCTTCAAGCTTTGTCCTGCTTGGAAGGTGCTCAGTTACTTGAAGCAGAGATCTATGGTGCTAAAATGCAGCTGTGGAACGAACCACTTTTTACTGTATTACTTTGTATTGACCTGTGAGGAGTCTTACATCAATCCCGCTGATACTCCCCCACTTTAAGCAGGTGGAATGTTCCTAAACCCTTATGTCTAATGTCTGTTTTCTGGGTTTTTTTTTTTTTCTTTAATTTTCTGACTTTTTTGTCCTTCAAAGTTTTTTCAGGCCTTTCTTTTGTACTGCCCCAGTTCCACTCTCAGTGTTCACATTGACAGCACACTTTTCCTCCAGTCCCAAATGGTTTTCAGGCGGCCTTTCTCTCTCTCTCAAACAATGACACCACAAAGTCTATTGTACCTATTTTGTATATGTGAGATGTTTAAATAAATTGTGAAAAGTTCTGAAATAAAGCATGTCCAATGTTCCAAAACCCACAAACCATTCAGTGACTTTTATGTTTTAATGACATCATTGAAGGTGTGTCACTGTAATGTATTTTTTTTTTTTTAGTTTTTATATATATATATATATAATTTCATCTGCTCTTAGTTGTGCTGACAATTTTTGTATCAGCATTGACTTAAACATCTTCCTATTGTGGAAGCAGAACACTATCATGAATCACATCCCCCTTTATGTTGCCTCTCATCAGAACATCCAACTTTAATGTATAGTAAACTTCTGTTTACACTCTCCATGTCATTGTGTGATTTCTAATGTGCATTTTCTTGTAAATATGGATTCTCCAATGTAGCTTTCTTTCTTGCATAAAACAGCTTTTGCATCCAAATAAACCTCTGAGTTTGGATCAAGGCTTAAACTGTATTGATGACTATAGACATTAGCTTCTTTATATGACCCAGCATTGCAGATATTTTACACACGTTGTTTATTTGACTAAGAAGCACTGGGGACAGATATTTAAAGACCCTTTGGAGATTTGTCAGTGGTGCAAATACTGCTGAGATAGGTTTCAGTACCACAAATAGTACAGGAAATAGGCGGGGAAATGCCTTGAAAGTAGGGTGCGATGGATTTGTGAAAGCTGCAACTCACGTCACTGCTAAATGTGGTCAGCTGCAATACCAATTATAACCACAAGATGGCAGTAAGGTAAAAATGTATCTAACATGGTAAGGGGTGCCAAAAAGAAACACGTTGAGCACTTAATTGTAATATAACTGGCATTAGATTTATAGTCAAGTGTCAATAAGTCGGAGTAAAAGCTAATTTATATTTAGAAATGTAAAAAACACCAGTTGATGCAAAAACACAGACAATTGTTGATAATACAAACATTGAAGGGAACATATGACAACAAATTTCTGGGTGCAATGGTAACGCAGAATCTGCTTGAAAATTCAAGGAAGTTATGCAAAAATGAAAATGTCAAGAAGTGCTACAGCTTTGGGGTCACTCAGATCATAGATTAATTAATATTCTATATAATTCACCTGTAGTGTCATGTACAGTGTTGTCAGTAACGCGTTACTGACGTCGGACCGCTTTTTTCAGTAACGAGTAATCTAACGCGTTGCTTTTTCAAATCCAGTAATCAGATTAAAGTTACTTATCAAAATCATTTTTGCGTTACTATGCGTTACTACCTTCTTTAGTTATTT